>JAUZND010004855.1:0-11492 GCA_034780555.1 Coelogynopora nodosa
TAAATCTTTAATCATTATTTAATTCTTAAATCAGAATTATTATTTAATTCTTAAATCAGAATTATTATTTATTTCTTAAATCAGAATTATTATTTAAATCTTTAATCATAATTATTATTTAATTCTTAAATCAGAATTATTATTTAAATCTTTAATCATTATTTAATTCTTAAATCAGAATTATTATTTAATTCTTAAATCAGAATTATTATTTATTTCTTCAATCAGAATTATTATTTAATTATTTAATCAGAATTATTAGGTATTTAATTCTTTAATCAGAATTATTCTTTAATAAGAATTATCCTATAATTCTTTAATCGGATTTTTTAAAATGGATAAAAGTAGACAATAGGCTACAATAAAAATAATAAATAGGGGCTAACCTTTATAGCACCTATTGGACATATATATCAGACGTATTTAGCCTACATAACTTTACATCATACTTAGCGCGCACTTCCTAATCATATTTAGTTAGACAATCACAAAAAATACCGACACACCTAGTAAGCTTGATGTAATAAGTGAACGGGTCCAAAGTGAATAGATACAATAATACACGAACTATCTGTATATTATCTCAAAGACAAAGTTATGGAGTTTATTTCAAATCGAAGTTTATATATATTTTAAATACAAAACGCTTATTATTGCCGAGTTTAAACATCAGGTAGAAATTACGTACACCTAATAACATACCCGTTAATATTTACTGTAAGTTCTAACAAATAATACGAACTAATAAATGATATGTAAACCAAATAATTTCTAATGCACTTATTAGTCGGGTACTGCATAGTATAAAGTAAATCTGTAACGAGAATTCATTTTAAACTTCTTTTTTTAAATAAGCCAACATTTTCAAATTATAAATACCACTACATGTAGTTCAATTTATTTATTTATTAAGATTATAACCCTAAACAAACTAAAACTTATACTAACATAAGAAGTATCGATCAATGAAATGTTCAATTACGATAAATAATTAAATCTACTACTTTTCCCAAATGGTATTTAATCACTTTCTTTTGTTCACAAGAAATTATATATTACTCACGAAAATTATTAAAATAAAACACCAATATTAAAAAACACAGCTAGTGAACTAGACAGCTATAAAAAACTAGGATTTATTATCGCGAGGTTGAAATTACGGCTGATTAATGAAATCAGGAATAGTTATACAATAAATATACCATTTAATAAAAATAAGACAACGCAATTCAACAAGATGGGCACAAACAATATATAAAATACGTATGTACAAACAAGGTAGTAATTTTACACATGATAAAAACGTTTTCTACCCTCCATCCGTAATAAATTCCAAATGTGCTAGATAACAACACATATAAAACAGATGTTTTGGTGAACTAGGATTCGATATTTCTCTGTGCATGACCTCATACTACTTATAACAAATTTAGTAATATAAATTAATACGTTGTTGTAGCTGTAACTATACATCATAAATGATTCTGAAAATATTCACAAAATTGATAAGACAGATTTCTAGAAAATCTCATGGTCACTTGATGTAACCTCGACTCGTTTCTTTCCTTTCTTATTTTTGGAGTACTTTGCGACATAACCGTCAATGAATTTGCTAATCTTCTCAGGATTAATTTCTTCAACGTTACTCCGCGCAATCTAGAAAGGAGAACGACAATGTTATAATTAATATATATATACAAAATACACTACAAAGAAATACAATGTACTAATTGCAGACAATATACAATATAGCATGTTCCTAAACCACAAATAATTATATTTTCTCATGAAAAATAGAATTAATTATCCAACATTTCAGACAAGTTTAAACAAATAACTAAACATTCCAGATTTGTGCGTATGATTTCCTAATTTACCTTTAAACTGGATTCTAGGATAGTTATTCGATTGTGAGATGAATACATAGTACTGTAAAGACAAGTAATACATACATAGTAAGGATAGTATTAGCCAAAATTAAAAATGATGTGCAATCGACTAACAATTCAAAACTGACAAAGGACAATCTAGAGAAACTTTTGACAATTTCCAGAGTAAGTAAAACAATGCAAATGTTTAGTATATTCGACACAATGTCATAAATTAATAACGGGGTACATTTTGGTTAGTTACAGAAATACAGAATTTGACCAAAAATAGCTTATAGTATATATTATAAAGCAAATATAACGAACTTGCAAATATGAAAATTGGTAAAAACAAAGTACCAAACATATACGTCAATTATGCAAATTGATATTATATAATCTCATGTCTTGCATGTTATATATGTTTATTGTCTACTTTAAGATTCCAAAAATGAATCACGCATTCTCTGATGAAAAAGTACGTTCTAAAAACAAAGTTTAAGTAAACAAATTATTGGATCGCATTTTAATGGATAACACAAATGCGACAAATAATTGAAACAAGCACAACTAATGTTGTACCCCTCTAGTTCATTATATAGATATATTTAAAATAACCCTTTTCATAATTTCAATAAGCTATCAAAATGAATTTTTTTTTCAATATTATTAAAAATATATTTATTTCAAATTAAAAATATAATTACTGACTGTATATAACTTTTTTGTTGAACAGTATCATGAAACATAGGCCAAAAATACAGATACACCAGTTTTGGATCACTGCAAAAAATTTTTGTAACCGTCTAACAATACAATTAGCAGTAATTATCAATATTAAAATGATCTAACAATGATGTCTTACCTTTGTAACCGCCTTCTTCATAATCTCTTTATAATCGTGCTTGTTGATCCTATTGGACATAAAATGTGGCTTGAGAACAGTCTTTATGTCTGCCGCTATGCGATCCTGCCATTCCTTCTTCGAGGTAAATTGACTTTTCCTATTCCGGTCATCAGACAGCACCTCATTGAGCCACTCTGGGCCGCCCATCCGCTCCTCGAAACTGTCCTCTTTCTGGTGTTGGTGAATGGAGGGGTGTAACGAAGCCGGCTTCTCCGGTGACAGATCATAGCTGGGCATCGGTGGCGGCACAAAGTGACGGATATCGGGAAGTTGCGGCAATTGGACGTCCAACTTCCCTGCACGGCCCACAGGCGGCATTGGAGGGGGCGGTGGTGGAGCTGGCGGTTTGGGCTGGTCGTCTGAGGACAACTGACCCAACTGGGTGAGAATGTTGCTGGCGGCGGAGTTTAGGAGTTTGTTGATTTGGTTGAGAGGGGAGCTGGCTGTAGCACGTGAAGCTGCTGGTTGTTTCACAACGTTGCTCTCTGTTACTGGCGGGGCTGAGTAGCACAGGGATTCGTGGGAGAGTCCAGCCTTGCTCATCAGAGTTGCCAGGAGGTTCTCGGAACTAGAGGCAGGAGGAGCCTGTGACATAGACACTGGCGGTGGATTGCCCAGAATAGACAATGTATCTTTGACTGCAGATTGCGGTAGTGGCATCCCAATAGAGGCATTACCCAAGATGGACACGCTATTGGATGGACCGAGAGAGACAGTCGAAGGAGTGGAGAGACCAACCAGATTTTGGGATACAGGATGTCTAGGCGGCATATGATCGGAAGGTTCGAAGTAGGGTCTTGTCTGAAATTGTGAAGGCGGTGGAGGGGGAGGTGGTGGGCCCTCGGGCTGATGCAAACCCATATGTCCAGCCATCATCTGGTCCTGTTGTGGCATTCTAGGGGGAAACTGGGGCATTCCAGGAGGGGCACCTCGAATGGGCATCATCATTCTGGAATTGGGTGGTGGAGGTGGTGGTGGGCCTCCTCGATTGAATCCCTGCCACTGTCCATGCTGCATGTTGGGACGGGAGAACATCAAGGTTGGATGTGGGAGAAATGGACGAGGAGGCCTATTGAACTCGTTCATCATATTGTTACCCTGATTAAAAGGTGGCATGGGTGCATTCATTCGATCGCCCTGATTAAAACTGTTGGGACGCGGTAGGTTCATCCTATTACCCTGGTTGAAAAACGGCCTGGGTGCATTCATCATTTCGCCCTGATTGAACGGGGGTCTAGGTGCCCCAATTAAGTTCATGTTATGTGCTAGAATACGGTTGTCACCAGGTGGTAAATGAGGCGCGGGGAGACCATTTGCTGCAGCTACATCAGACAGAAGTCGGTCGAGAACATTACCATGTTGCATATCCTGCTCTCCTTCCACAGAAAAGTTATTGCGAAATGTCCCCCTTTCACGTCTATCTTTCCAGTCATGTCTGCCTCGAGCATTTCCATTGACGGCGTCACGGTCATCTGACTTGCGCTGGTGGAAGGAACTATTGTCATCTGTCATATTACTAAGTCTAGGATCACCATGTCCAATTTGATGATGTGTACCGATAGAACTAATAGTGCTGATCGGCTGCGGCATAGACTGATCTGATTCTGATTCAGATCGATAATTGTGTCTGTTGGAAGAAACTGGTGGCTCACGATTACTTTTGTCATCTCGTGACGATCTAGCCTCGAATGGACTCATTTCTCTCTTTGGAGGTGGTTTATTATCAAATGGTTGATCACGAATGTTTATATTATCTTTGAATGATGGGTCATGATGACCCCTATCATCTCTTGATGATCTCTCATTTGACGGCAGATCACGAGCGCTTCTATCATCATCTCTTGATGATTTCTCATGTGACTGCATATCACGAGCGCTTCGATCATCTCTTGACGATCTCTCCTTTGACTGCAGATCACGAGCGCTTCTAGTATCATCTCTTGATGATCTCTCATTTGACTGCAGATCATGAAAGCTTCTTTCTCTTGATGCTGTTTCAGGAAAAATTAGGTCATCTCTAGACGTTGGATCACGTGCCCCTCTATGATCATTTGATGACTTGGCCACAAACGGACTACCCTCCTTCTTCAAAGGCAGGTTACTCTTATCATTCTTCGAAAACAAATCATCAGAATGTTGCTCACGGTTGGAACGATGGCCTCGGTCATCACGTTCTCTTCGAGAGTCACGAGAATTGTCTCCCCCATTGGCGTGTTTCCTGGACTTGCTTTGTGATCGTGAACGTCGAGACGGTCTTCTATATTCTCGGGAACGCGAACGATGTTTCGAACGTGACCTCCGTCGACGTTTGTCTTTCGATCGAGAACTAGACCTATCCCGCCGTGACGACTTCCGATTTTTAGATTTCGACCGAGATCGATGCGATCGCTTTTTCTCCTTTGATTTGGATCTACTACGACTACGTCGACTGGAGCGTGACTGCTTCTCCTTGTGTCGATCCTTACTTGAAGTAACCGACGCGGCAGTTTCGGCTGGTTTGACTGAGGAATCCTCCTTGCTGGATGGTGGTTCTGCATCTGAGTGGGCGGGTTCCGATGACAATGGTTGACTTCCTTTACCAGCATCTGAATCCTGTTCAGTGGGATGTGATGGGCTGTATACGTCAGCAATCTCGATAGCTTTAATACTAGCGACTGGATCCGTGACAGCTGGAGCATTAGAAACGGTACTCATGACTTTTGGAATAATAGTACCATCCGTTTCGAGAGTAACAGTGCAAAGGCTCATCCTAAGAGTTTGTTGTTGGTCCTGAAGAATCCTAGAGAGAATGCTTGAGCCTAGTGCTGCCGATGTTGAACTGAAAATAAGGTAAATAAACCATCATTAAAAAAATTCAGCAAAATAAAAATGAAAAATATATGTTATATAGCTGAATCCAACCGAAAATCTATGGATGGATTAAATGGATAATCATTTTATGTTATAATTAATTACTTCCAAAAGCCTATAAATATTACTGTAACTTTAATCAATTTCAACATTAATTGTATTTACATAATTACTATATTTTATTAATTTTAAACAATATTGAAAAAAAAAATATTGAAAAGTTCGTGCATACAACAAATTGACATATACAATAACGATTAATAAGTTGTCATCGATTTTGAAGGTTTCTAGAGAAATTCTGAATTAATAATAAGGATAAGGATGTTCGAGAACAAAAGCTATGACCTCTACGAAGTAAAAATATACACTAAAATACAACAACAACAAAACAATTCGAAGGATAAAAACAATATTTGACAATAAAAATGTGATCGATTCAAACAGAATATTTAAATAATAGATATCGCAATAATTAAAACTATTAAATTGCAGTTTATTCAGAAACAAAGAATTATCCAATACAGTATAATATAAATATATTCAAATGAAACACATTCGAGAGTTGTACTTTCCTGTGACAAAGGTGCATCACACCAACTCTACCAGCGAGAATCCACCTCACATATACTTACCAACAAAACTGCCCAACAGATATTAACAATGCAATGTGTAAATAGTGTAACTATTTCTGCAAAGTTTCGACAATTACATTTAAGATCTAGAAGCTCTAAGCCCACCACAAACTTGGATTTAGTAGCATTGTGTCAACAATTTTCTCATTATCTGTGCCTCTACTTACTAACACCAAAAACTATTTTATTTATTGTACTATAACAATTTTTATTAGTATTTTTCTTACAATACCTGATTTCTGTATTGATTTGTGTAATGCAACAAAGTTATTTAATGGCAAAAAGCTCTTATTTTTAATATACATACATTCAATAGTAGCATTAGTTTGTAACATGTAAATCAGAAGTATACATGGTAGTCAGAGCAATAAGGGACCAAAATTCAATAAATCTTGTTTTGAAACATATATATAGTTATTTGGTGGATACCTACGTAATTTGATTTTAAATCCATTGGAGGCCACTTTTTATATTGGTAGTGTTTTTCTGTATAGGTGATAGATGATGTCACCACATGTATAACATGACCAAAACAAAAAACTACATTACAGCAGATTTATAAAAATTTTAAACAGTTTTCTATATAATTTTATCTGCTGAATTCAAACCTGCCTGAGGCCACTCACTAACTAGTTAGCATTTTTGAAAGTCAACAGTAATAAAAATAAAAGGTGTATAATATATATAACAATGACAAGTAAGAAACAAATTGTCAGTTAATGCAAGTTTTATAACAGTTAATATTGTTGTGTCAGTTTAAATTGAAAAATGGTTCATCCAAAATCAAGGATATCAATGGACAGTGGAGATGCAAGTTCTACAGATATAGAAAATCTTTGAAATGCTTTGTTAATGTGCATTGATATTTTTGACATCAATCATAACACTAATGATTTAACATTTATTAACATTATTCTGTAAAAATTATTCACAACAATACTGGTAACATTTTAAAAATATTTATATTTTCTGCATTCATTTCATGAGCTAAATGAACATTATTAACAACAGATCATTTTGCATAATTTTATCACATTAAATGTTAATGATCCCAGCATTAGGGTGATGATTGATGTAAAAAATATCAAGGCATATTGATAGAGCATTTCAAATACTTTCTAAATCTGCAGAATATTCAAAGTAATGTTATAGATTTATGCAGAATTTCCGTCTCCTTCATCCCCTGATGCTTTTGATTTTGGATGAGACAATTCTCAATTTAAACCTGTACAACAATGGTATTATCTGGTCAACCAACTGCCTACTCCTGTTGAAGTAATGAATCTTCCAACTTTTCAATAATTGAAATCGGGACATTTGCAAAATATTCTGTTATGTATGGCAAGGCAAGTCTCTAAATTAGTGCACAATAAAATTTTTTAAAGGTTTTATAGCTAAGAATGCACCTAAAACGCTTGAAATTTCCATAAGAAATGTTGACAAATGGACACTTTTCAAAACATTTTCAGTAATATATTCTAAAAATGGGACATTTACATACTCTAGCAGGACAGCTTTAAAAATAGTGAGACTGTCCCCCCGATAAACAGGATGGTTGGTAGGCCTGCATCAACAATAACTTTTATTTTTTAAATTTGGAGTAGTAATTAAAAAATGAACAGATGTATTAAAAATGACAACAAGACAGAAAACTTGAGTTTTTTTCTATGCTAGCTATATAAATAGATGCATATATATTGCCATATAAGCTATGATACTTAATAATGTAAAATGGGAATTATCAATTGAATTACATAGTAAAATATTGGCACATAGAATTTCCTACATCTCAGCAGTAGAATGCACAAATTCCAGCATTAAAAAAATTAGAACTATTATTATTTAAATAATTGTAAATAATAAATGTACAGATACTGATGTTGACTCAGATGACAGTGATGATCAACTCAAAGGTTCCCAAGAACACCTGCCCTATTGAAGAGACTATTAGAAACCCCTTGTTCTGTATGCAACATTCTGAATTGGAGGTCACTACATAATCACCAGAAGCTCCATCAATCAAGGGGTATGGTCACCCAAAAAAGCCCATGTAATATTAAATGAGAAAGGTCATACTGTTCAACATGGTTTAATCAATTCAAATAGATACATTTGAACATCTGAGTGGCAAATCAGAGTAGCCACTGTCCCACCAACTTGTGAAGGTATTGGTAATGCATTATTAGAAGTTCAAAAGAAATAAAAATGCTAAAACATGTTTTGCAGAGTATGCATTATTTGGGGAGACTGGGATTAGCAATGAGGGGTCATAAAGGAGATTATTCAAATTTCATCCACCCCATAAAGCTCATTAGCAAAACCAACGAGGCTATCTTAACTTGGATAAAGAAAAGTTTCTCAAAGTGTACATCACCTGATTGTCACAATGAACTTCTTGCTTCACATTATGTCATCACTTATTTCTAGCATTCAGATCCAGTGTTTCTTTGTGCTTATGTCTGATGAAGTTTGTGACACTTCTAATGATGAACAATTGGTTGTTTGTGTATAATGGGTTGCTAATGATTTCAAAGCTTCAGAAGATTTCATCAGACTTTATGACATTGATAATATTGTCTGATACTGTTTTTAGTGCATTAAAAGATGTTCTACTGCTAATGAAACTGCATGTATGGATCAGAGGAGCAAAACAAGGTGTTTCTATGTAATTTCAACTTCTTAAGACACTTGCAATTCATATCCACCATTATTCTCATTCACCAGTTAGCTTCATGTGGTGCAGATTTTTTGAAATTAGAGGAAGTTGCAAATGACATCTGTAGTGGCAATAACTCACATATGATTATTTTCGGCAAACATTGACAGTTAAATGAATTGTTCTAAAATTGGTCACTATTTTTTTCTGTTTAGTTATATGTTATTAAGTGAAAAAATATATTATAATTATGTTTATTAATAGAAGTTTTTAGTAATCATTTATTGATTTATATGTTTTTAAGATACCAAACATTTTATATACAGGCATCATAGTGCTTCATACAAAAAAATCTAGAAATTCAAGGGACACCCTGAATCCTCTAAGAATGGCACAAACAATATTCCTTCATAATTATTTACAAGTTGCTCACACTGTATAACTTTTCCCCATATCACCTGAAAGATATATTCAATAATTACCATTTCATTCAAATTTTTGCACTGGCCCACAAATAATGTTTAAAATTTAGAAAAAATATCCAAAATTCAGACCTAAAGAGTAAAGGATTAAGAAACTCTTTATGTGTATACTTAGTAAAGAAAATAGTGTCACTTTTAAATGAAATGTTAGTCATACAGACTATGGATATCCAGAGAATCAAGAATTTTACTGTCAATAAAATATGTTGCTAGGTCATACATGGTGCCCACGGAAACCTAATGCTAAAATTCCAGACTGCAGAAAATTTTTAAAGACCACAACAAGCATGCAAATACAGAATTAAGATTTTTTTATAATAATGGCCTCCACCTCTCTTCAAGGGCCTACAACAATTTTTAAAAACATACTTTCTTTAATTGTAGAAATACAGGTTATAATACAAAGTAATTAATTTAAATACTACCCAATTGTTGTTGACCCTGTAGGAAACTATCAGGAAACATACACATGAACAACTCTCTAAGATTTGTAGTAGATTAGAATGAATGATGACCTAAGACTACTAAAAAACACCAGTAAATTTCTGCAATTTCATGATTATGGTTGGGAATGGGAGATGTGAGCAGCGGGCAATGTGAGCAGAAAAAAATGTCCTGAAATTTTTATTTTTTAGTCTATTTTTTAAAGACTAGAGCAAAAATTTAAAGACTTTCCATGAGTTTCCAGACCAAATATGTTTTAAAGAAATTTAAAGAAAATTAAAGAAAATTAAGACCTGTGGGCACAATGTCATACTATGACCAAACAACAAATTGCAAAAATTAGCCATAACACACCAGTTGTCTTCAAATTTGAACCATTAATAAAATTGTAAATTTGTTAAAATTACTTTTTTTTTGTTGGATACATGCCTAAATTTGTTTAATAATTATATAACTAATGCTTACATATATTTACATAATTAGTTGTTATTGTTTGCCCTATATCAATAAATATTTAATATATAATGGTTTGATATTTTTATTAATAAAGATTTTTATGATCAATGATATTCATAATCTTTTATATAACATATATATCTAAACACAAAATCTATAAACATATATCTATATAAGTAATGATCTATGAAAATACAAACAGCATTTAATTGGAGTAAAATAATTAATGAGATATAATACTACAGGGTATATAAACATTAACCTTTTTAGTTTATAGAAAATATTAATACCTTTTTTAAAAAGAAAAATGCACATATATTAGACAGGGCATAATTAAGTTTGTTTACCATGTACCATCCCACTATGGTTTCAAACCACTTAACTTACAACACAAACATATTTTTGGGTTAACCAAAGCACATCTTTCCTCTAGGAACCATTAGATTACATTTCAAATACACACATAAGATATTTGATTAGTAAATAGCATCAAGAACTGATTCTCTTTTATTGTTGTTTGATATGCCATGGTACACAATAGCCTAGCTATATTTACACATTCAATTCTTTACAGGGATAAGTACAATCCCAGCTTGCTATTTATTACATTTTGCTTGAATTACAATTCCTTGGTTTCGCATAGAGACATCTAATTAGCATAGGTACATTATTTTATTACTTGTAATATATATTTTAAACATAAATGTTTATATTCATTTAATGTGAATCAGAATATGTAACATATTGGTATTACAATTAAATTAAAAACTTTTATTACCTACTATTAGTTCAAGCAAAATATGTCATAATAGTATTAACTGATATAGCTGAGCCAATAAACAATTTAGGTATTTAATCTTCTACAAAAATTTACAGCTCAGTAAAAATTTAAGGCATTTAGTGTTTAAAATATGTTCCTCAGTCAACTACATATATGAAAATTGGAAGAATCCAAGAATGATTTTGGTGCTATTTAAAAAATATGGAAATATAGCTACCCACAAAACACAATCTGTGAATCAATGCTGTGAAGTGGTGAACAATTTTTTGACCTTTTATTCTGTCACCATAATGGTGCACATTATGAGTATCTTATATTTCAGACTGATCAGAGATTTTGTCTTAGTGTAATTTAAAAGTAAATTACATTGTAGGGGGGAAATGTCAACCCATTTCAATGTTAATATCAGGGTGGCC
>JAUZND010004856.1:0-11491 GCA_034780555.1 Coelogynopora nodosa
TGCTGCGCTACTTATGCTCCAGAACAGAAAAGATAACTTTTGGGAAAGCGATTTTATCCTCGTCGACCTGGGGGGAAATAAGCTGCTGGAATTAGGCCATATGGCGATGACGAGACTTTCTTTGAAACCGGCATCCGCATGTTCACAATTTACATTAAACATTTATTAATGTTATTCTAATTAAAGTATGTGCGATTGATATTAATTTTAATTGACTTTAAATAAAATTAAATATTGTTTCAGAGTATTTAATTGTTATTAAATTATGTATAATTAAAATAACAGAACATATCAAATTTAACACATGGAATTAAATTTAGTAGAATTAATAAACACATTATAATATATTGAGTAAAAAGCTATAAACGCTAAGAGGAATAATTAAAAGTCAAAGTCAAACTAAATCTAATAAATATATATATTAATTATTGGTTGAAAGTAGAAGAGAATACCATATGAAAGAAGAGTATAAGAAAATAGTATTTATATTTTAAAAAGTTGAATGGATTTATTTAGAAGTTTACTAAAAAATTAGTTTACAATGTGAAAAACCGGATGATTAATATCGACCGAAAATATTTTCAGACATAATATCTTTTAATCGTCAACATTAATCATCTTTATTACCTAACTAAAACTCCCAAGAATTACTTTTAAATAATAAGTTAAATTTAGAAGTCGTTTTTAAACTTGTATATGGTGAAATATAGAAATATATTTGTGAAACAACTATGTATTCAGTAAATATACTAACATTTAACAATAGTAATATTTTTATCAGAATTATAGAAAAATATGTTTTTGTAAATAAATCATTTGTTATAGCCTACCTCAATATATACACAAGCGGCCAAATATCAATTATTTATAGTTAGGAAGCTCTAAATAGCTCTATATCATAGAACTATATATAGTAGTTCAATATATAGTTCAATAACTTTATAACATAATATTTTACAAAATTTTCATTTTTTATACAATCTTAGTATATATATGCAGTTTCTAGATTCGATAAAAAATTAAAGAATTTGTAAAAATAACATTGATGGCGTTCGTTCTATATTTCCTTATAAGTTCCTAAAGGATATCATTTGATCCAGTACCTTTATCATTTCTTAATTTCTTCAAAACCACTTCTACTTCACTTATAATAGAATATAATCTTCGGGATCGGTCACGTTCTGATTGATTTATTGACGTGCATTTCGTTGGTTTCGGGGTTCCTTTTATTAATAGAGTGCCTCGCAGTATTCTTTTCATCTGCTTTGTATCTCAAAAGTTTCGTTTAGGAATATAATACCATTTTAATTTTTTTATACATCCCACCTTTAATAAGGACTTTCAAGTTATATTTATGTTTGCCTTAAATTAATCCTTCGGTTTCTTTTCATGATTGTGTGTTTCTATATAATATATTTGCATGTTCTTTATATATGAAGTTGCTCTTATATCAGTGCTTGTTTGCTTTTTTATCTCACTTGTAAGAACAATGTTTTTTGTAAAATTATTTCCTGCATATCCTATTTGTTTCAGTTGTTTACGTTGGGCTATGAGGTTTAGCGTGATACCGCTCAGCCAGAGATTTTTGAGTTTGCCTTTTTTCTAGGTATCAGTTTCTTTGCCTTTTCTGTTATTCTGGTTTTGACATAGTTCTACGAATATAGTTGTTCTAGATGTTTTTCTTCTTCAATTCCGAGTAGAGCTACAAAATGGCATGTGAGATAAATCATATCGCATGGGTTTTTTCCCTTCTTTATTGCTTTCAGTGGATGATCGCTGCCATGACACAGTCTGTACCCTATATACATTGTATGTGTTGCAGTTTCAACCTATTTACAAGTAGTACAGCGTGAGAAAATATTTCCCTTATACTATAAGCGAACTAGTAAATAACTATGGAGGTATATTTAATACTGTATTAATACTATAGAGAACATATTCTATTTCGACAGGCGTATAAACTTCCATTTATGAGATTACAGTATATATATATGTAAATTAGCATGTAGGGCTGCTACTTATAAAGTAGGATGTAAAACGGATTTAGTATTACATTTCTATGAGAATTTATTTAATATAAAATATTTCGAAAAAATAATTATAATTAAAATAAAGGTAATCTTCAGACATAAGTCGTATAATGATAGAAAAAGTTATAATTATAGGTTATAAGGGTGTTAGTTGGACCAATCATTTATTTTATAACCCGTGAATCAATACGTGAAAAAATATTCATTCTCATCTTAGGAAAATTTCTGAATGGTTTATATTTTATATATAGCTTTTGATTTTTTAATTTACTGAAATTAGGTTATTTTCCAAAGTGGTATTATGAGTTTCCCTTTGCTTTGGCTGTATAAGGTAAGAATAAATCTAATAAAACGAGACTTAAATTGAGTACAAATTGTAAACTTAATTCCTGATCTACACATTTTCATATCACGTAGAAATAAAATAAAAATATTATTTTTATAAATGTAATACACATAATTATTTATTAGAAACAAATGAATACATTGCAAGTTGAAGTTTAGAGAAACAAATTTAAGTATCTATTTATACTTTACAAAGTGATGTAGGATTTGAGGTAATTGTAACATCATTCATTTGATGTAATGTTATAGTATAGGTATACTAGGTATCTGCGTCATATGTCAAATGAAAATGGATTTGAAACTATTTAGGAGTGATATAGATTTAATCTCTATAGTGACCTAATTTTAGATAAAATTAAATGCCACTGTTCTACCAAAATCAATCAAATTTTTCAATTCTGACTATTAATCAATAAAGTCTACAGATTTTTGAACTATGAATCAGAAGTTAGTTTATTGCTAAGGTATAATAAACTCAAAAATCGTAATCACAATACAGTTAATAAAATACGAAAAGAGAAAGGATAATAATGTGTGCAACTTTATGGTTATAATTTTTTTTTCTTTTTTATTTTAGATCATGTAGAAATTAAGTATTAAAAGTATGTTTTTCAAAATGGTATTGCAAACCGAAAAAATAATGCGCCACCAATTTATTTTAATAAGTAATTTTGAACTATTTTTATAGTACGGAATATTATAACTCTAATAAAGTAAAATATATACAATAGTATAATAAAAAACAAATTTTATACTGTCAGAATACAAAGCCTACAAACATGCAGTGGAAAACTTTTTGT
This sequence comes from Coelogynopora nodosa, assembly GCA_034780555.1. Classification (NCBI taxonomy): domain Eukaryota; kingdom Metazoa; phylum Platyhelminthes; order Proseriata; family Coelogynoporidae; genus Coelogynopora; species Coelogynopora nodosa. The sequence goes on from JAUZND010004856.1 coordinate 3,176, forward strand.
GAAGTGTATGAACCGTTTTTTCGGTGAACGGACACCCAATCGTCGTTTTTTGTGAAATATGCAAAACGGGTATTTGAACTGGAAATCAAATTTCCCGCTAACAAGTCTAACTATTTAAACTTTCTTCCAGCGGCTTCAAGAAACTCCCCTAATATTAGCCTCCAGAATTTTAAAAAACAATAAAATAGATAATAAATTATAATTTTTGAGATAGGCCTCGTTGTTGCCATATAGTCAGGAATATTTAATTTAAAAAATATTTATGTTTTTAGCTTCTACAACTCTGTACAATCTAACAACCTAAAATTGAAAATCTTATTTTTCATGTTGCAATTATTTAAAAATTGAAATTGGTGGCATCATACAGACATAATGGTTCTTCAATAATATAAACTCATCTTCTTTTTAAATTTAGCTAAAAGTGATTCTACCATTTATTTTCAACATTATGTAGACCATTTAAATAATTGTTCAAATTAGTTTATATACCTAAGTTAGTTTTCATCGATAAAAATATAATCAATAAACTAAAACTATTTAAAACTGGATATTTAAAAATATAAAGTCAAACTCAGAAAATTTGTAAAAATAGGGTTGGAGGTTACATTTAGTTAAAAATGTAATATTCGGATTAACTTGATTTATATATTTAACAATCTTTTATATTTAATGCAGATATGCTAAAATGTAGGTAATAGTAATTAGATAAAGTAGTAAAAAAGTAGATAATAGTAGGCCTAAGTAAAGTTAAAATAGGAGATTATCCGGGTCGGAGGTTACCGGGTCGGAGGTTACACAAACAGACATTCAGGCAAATATACAATCCACCTTATAACATTTATACTTAGCGTTCTGAAATAATGATGTGTGCATGATACTTAATACGTATTGTGTTTACTTTATATAGAAACAGTAAAAATATAGAAAAATAGAACTCCTAAAAAAAATCGCACAGATTTTTATAATTGAACTTTATCTGAAACTCACACGGATTACAATGTAAAGCATATTATTCCTGTAAATGTTATCTTCATTTCGCGGTACATATCGCATATTTAATTATTAACAATGTTTATACATTTCTGGAAGTAATAATATATTTCGGGTCGGAGGTTACATGAAAGTTGGCGACACAGCTAAAGTTGAGAAAAATAATGATTTAAATATTCTTCAACATTTTTGTAAAAAATGTCAGTGCTTTAACATAACAGTTTTTTTTGTGTTTGAGGTATCTACCATATAGAAGTCTCCCAAATAAATGTATTAGAACCGTTCTAGTGTTTTATATCCATGCTATCAGCTGGCGACGCCGAAAATAGCCGTTTTAAGAATGTCCCTTTTGAATACATTAATAAACAATTATTTTAAAGCATTTTCATCAAGTAATGTACACTCTCATAATACATCATCATAAATTTTGCTCATATTAATTATAAGTTGTACAGTAACTTTTTATCAAGTGATATAATTTGACCCTCACTTATACGATAACATGAATTGTTCTCCTATATATTGTACATGGGCCAATAGCGATAAAAAGTTGTTGATCGTATATTGCTATCGGATCACTGGTGTATTGATCTCTTATGACCAATGCATTATTGTCTTATAGGTATATTACCTATTCGTTTTACTGGTATACAATCATTACGTTAGTCTATTTACATGTTATTAAACATATTGATATTATTCCAAATTTAATATTTTAGATGATGAAAACAAAACAATGAAATTTCTAATCTAAATTTTTATTGTCAATTTTATAAAAAACACTACAAATTATGTATAATTTAAAAGGTTTATTATTAATTCATTATTTAAATGTAAAGACACTTCATGCGTAAAATTAATAATAGTAAGATATAAGAAAATTATACATATAAACAAATCAAAATATAATTTAATGTTTGGTTATTTTCTTTACAAATTTTTCAAATTATGTGGTATTTTTACAACAAAAACAGTTTCTCCAATTTGTCAATCTGCGGCATGAATAATGATTTCTAAATTATTCACAATGTTTCATAATTATAAAAATTATTTTAAAAATATAATAAAGACACTTTATTCCAAAAAATAGTTTTATAATTTTTTTTAAATAAAAAATTCAAATCAAAATTCCCAAAAACATATATGTATATTGTAATTAGATTATATATTGTACAAGCTTATATATTATTTCAGAAAGCAATAGTCAATATTGTTATAATTGTCAGGCATTTTCATAGAGATAATTTTTATATTTCACACGCCTATTATATCTGAAATTCTAATAATTCTGACCTCTAGTAAAATATATATACCTATAATATATATATATATATATAAACTAACTTCGATTAAAATATGAATAAATCATTAACACAAAAATATAGTTTACCATATATAGCAAATGTTTGCATAAAAGTCACATCACTTTTTAGAGACGATGTCACATGTTTGATAGCGCTGCACAATAATGATGAAAGATGGCAATAAAAATAAATGATCACTATAATACAATACTATTAAAATTTAAAAACACAAATATTATTATTAGTTACATCCGATTTTTCAGTTAAAAATTTCCGTTTTTAGTGTTGTGGTCTAACAAGTAGCTACAAGAAAAATGGGGACCAACAGGTTTCAACAATAGTGACTATGGACAATATGCCCAATGAAACATTTAGACATCTCCCATTTTGTTTTATTCTAAATTGTTTCAATTTTTTATTTATTTAGATGAATAATCGTATGTAATACATATTTAAAATATATTTATATGTATCATTTTCAGTCAAGTTTTAGTATATTAGTAATTATTTCAAGAAAATTTTTATAACAAATTATCGTTATACAATCGATTATTTTGATTTTTAAATATTGTGTCCACCCTTTCTGTGAAACAACCTTATAAAATATTAATTTTTTTCACAGAAATAACTTAATTCATAGACATGCCTGAGTGGCGGTTATAACTCTTTACCTTTTACATATGTATTACATCCTAGTATATATAAATAAATTAATCATTCGATAGTAAACTGTACGTATACGTTGTATATACCTATCCGTATAATGGTGTTGTTCTAGGCAATACACGGATTAAATTAGGATACATATCAATTATTTTAATTGTTCTTGCATTCGCGGATTCAGTTATGAAATCCAAAGGGAGAAATGGTTGTAGAGTTGGAGGTATGTTAGGTTCGTTTATTGATAAGTCAGGGAAACCCCAAAATTGGAAAAAAGGCATTAAATTTACATTTGCAACTGTTGATAACTGCAAGATCCACTGTGCCATTTTTCTTTCATCATTATTTAGGAATGTTCTTTCTTTAATATTCATTAGTAAATATCTTCGAAAAACCTGACGGTAAAGTTCCCAACCAAAATGATGAGCTAGCTGAATATATGAGATCATTGCGATCCCTTTGTTGTTTTTCCAAAATGTAAAGTTGCTGCCTTCATTGAGATATTGAGTTGTGTTAACTCTCAAAATCCACCATGAATTATTAGAAAATATTTCAAAATTGATTAATTTATGTAGAGCATAAACAGTAAATAATTCACAGGAAGCTTCTCGACTGCCTTCAAATATGTAAGAATCTAATTGCATATTATGTCCAAGCTCATGGTAAACAGGTGCATAGCCAAATTTTGTAATTCGTTTTACGTTCATAATAAACCGATGTGGAAACTCTGGATCGGCCACTAATAACGATGAGCCAATTGGATAACCAGAATGCATAAACCCTCTGATAATTTGAACATCAATAGCTACTATTTCCCTCCGTCGGCGACGTCCATTGGCTAAAAATCCTGCTAAGTGAAGTTCATGTTTAAAAGCATCATCAAAATGGTGTAGTAAATCTGTAGGGCTGTCACAATTGCGTATTGAAGCGCTTGGAATAATTAAAATAACATTATTTCCGGCTAAAATAGACCATGGACTTGGTAATGTACGCTGATGCATCCAGGATGAGTTTCTGTCAGAATCACGTAAATCCCATTTTGGTGCATGTAATACATTTTCAATGGATGCTTTAAGTTCTGAACCAGCCTTTTTACATTGAAACCAAATAAGTCCACCAAGTGGAGAATAAATTGAAGTCTCATTGACACCATATGCGTAGATAATGCGTGGTAACGGCCATTTATAATATTTTGATTGAAATTCAATGTTAAATAGATTGAAATTAACAATGGCCCTCCAATGGTCAGCATTTCCAGCCAAAACAGAAACTATAGCAGTGTTTCCTGGAGGTAAGTAAACACCTAACGATACTGCTTCATTGTTTGCTGAACACTTCACATTAACATTTAAAGTTGATGATTTGTTTACAAAATCTTCTTCAGGCGTACCCGGATAAATAAAAGTTCCGGGACCAATGAAATTGGAACCTTGTAGTATAATTAAATTCATTAATACATTGTAGCCGAGCAAAAGACTTTTGTTAGGCGTGGGATTGTTCAAACATGGCAAAATGTTTTCCAGGTTATATCTATGTATTTCAAGAGCTCTCCGAATATTGGTAGATATTTTATAAATTAAATCCCATTCATTATGAAGAAAACGCGGTAGGTGACGAAAAATTAAAAAATCCTTTTTCCTTACACTGCTAATTTCATCCGAAGATGTTTGCCATAATTCAGATTTGAGCTCCAAAGATCGATGAAGCTGTGCACGTTTGTCGGCAATCATAAAAGTATCCTGTGAACCTGTTGAGTATGCTTGTAGAGCCACATATCTTGTTGGCCAGACTCCAGAAGCCAAGAGTAACGGGTAAAGCTCGCTTGTTTCAAACGATGACTTATAATAATGGTATATCCAAGGCGTTAGTCCTATAATTAGTCCGGCACCTTTTTCAACTAGGCTCACAAGTTGAATTACGGCTTTTTGACCCTGAATGATGTGGGCATTCCAAATGATTGGATGATTTTGATCTAAATCTGTTATATTTGTTTTTGCTACGTCAGTGATCAATCTAAGGTCGCCGTTGTAACTACCCTTCATCACCCAACGTCCCAAGTTAGACAATAGTGCTGGAAAGCGACTGATGTTTAAATAATTTTTATGGGCCATAAAAACGACGCGACCTAATCCAATACAACTTGAAGCTATAACCACTTCCCCATCTGAAGTTACCGAGACTGCTGTGGAGTTGCGACCAAGGAGTACAAATGTTCCTGTGTAGGGTAACTCTTTGATGCGAAATAAATTTATTGAACGTAGTTGATTTAGATCTTTCATTCGCTGTAACAAAAAATGTTAAGTTGAATAATAATATAATAAATCGTCAATATGAGATATTGTCATATTACATTTGATGTTGACTTATTGCTTATACCTGTTCAGGGGCGGATCCAGCATTTTCCAGATAGTTTTCGAACGTGCCTCTCATTAAAAATCTTAATTCACTATAAATTTACTTATTTTAAATTTATCTGTCGTTAAATTTCTAAATTTGGAATGTAGTTGTGTCTATATATATAGAGAGAGGTCAATAGAATTACAATCAAAGGTTTGTTGAATATACGTACATACGAATATTAAAAAATATAAACTTGCAAAAAATAAGATAACGATTAATGGATTTATTTTAATAATTTCGGACTAATACTAAAGAACATACTATATAATACATGTTTATAAGATTATCATCAGTTTTATATAATGTTCACAACAATTGCATTTAAATAAGAGGCAATATTAGCGGTAGTTCACTTTGCTTACTTAAACAAAAATGTTCTCACTAGAACCCCCCCCCCTAGATCCGCCCCTGCTTTTAGATCTTCTATATAATATAGGTTTAAACAAAAGTAAGAATTTGGGTTAATTTTTAAAACATGAAAATATTTAATGTTGAATAAAAATTAAAAAAATTTTGACGGAACATGTTACATGTTCATAAAGTAAGCATTTATTTAATAAAATAAGATATTTAACCAATTTCATTATGTAATATTATATATTTTTAACAAACTTAAAACTAGGGGTTTATAAAACGCGATTCATAGGTCATCGTCTCTAAATATCGACACTAATTATCAATACTACATTGATATTATATAATAATATTAGATATAATTAGATATAATTATTAGATAATAATAATTTATAAATGTAAATGTAATTTGACCTTTGATGTTGAATTTTTGATTGCATATATTGTATATAGTCTTTGTTACAAGCATTACAGTATAAGTGTGTAAAATTTGTTCCAAAGCTTGTCAGGTTTATCAACTATGATTCAATCGTGTACTACAACCTAGGACTATGGTTCAACATTGAAAAAAGATATTTGAAGAAACAATTTATATCAATCTATCCGTCGAAAACCGTCGAAAGAAAATGTGGAGAATTATGTGATGAAAAATACAATCTTAAATCAATGAGAAATTATACGCAACTGTCGAAGGTCACAGAGCTCAGTTACTTAGTTACTTAATAGATACCACAATAAACAAAGTATAAAACCATTCAAGTATTCTTTTGTGCAAGATTTGACAGAAGATGATCTAAATAGGAGAAATGAGATCTGTTCTTGGATAATCAAGGAAAACAATGCCAATTTCTGCAGTTTTCTGTATTTCTGCATTTTTTATATGAAACCTCATTTTATATTAATGATCTATTGCAAAAAAACAATCTCTTTTATTATGCTTCATAAAAATGAACATCGCATGATATCAGTTATACCCATAAAGTCACCTAGAATGACATTTTATAGGCAGCTGTTTCCTATGACCCTGGTAGGTCCTTCTGCATCCGTCACGAAAATAGGAACAAGGAGAGTTGTGTGAATGTTTAATTGGAAATGAAAATCAACACTGGTATCATTAAAAATGCGGACATTTGGACTCAGTATTGTAGCACGGAATTGGTTGGATCAAAATATTCCTAAGCGATGGATTGGCCAAAGAAGACCTCAGAAATGGCCACCGAGGTCTTCCGATTTAACAATACCTGACTTCTGGCTATGGAGACATATCAAATATGAATTTATACAATCCCCATTCATTATGCAATGCTTTACTAACTACAAAAAATCATTTCACATGAATTGTCAAACATCAATTGCATGGTATTGGATCAGTTTAGGTACCGCATTCTCCAAAATACATTTAGTCTAATTGATACACTAAATGTTTACACATAAATTTAAATTTATTTAAAATATATGAAAAAATCTATATATTTTCTAACAATATGTTATATAAATATTATTTTGTATAATTTTTTTAATCATTTAAATGTATTAAAAATATAAACTATTAAAATCTATCTTCAAAATATTATTAAAAAGGGTTACACAATCGGGAAAGAAAACATTTAATTGGAAACATTTATTAAATGTTAAAACTGAAATGTTATTTGAACCATCCTTATATAAATAATATTATCAGTACGTATTTACGTAATTCAACAGTTAGGCTATTAAATCTCTATGTGAGATTTATCATTTTTATACCATAATTTTTATAACATTTTTAAACAATTTTATAATAATATTTTCAAACTAGAACTTGATTTGTCCAATCATAATTTGCTAATTAGAGTAACTAAAGATGTTTGTCAAATATATCATAAGACAATTGATGAGATTATTAAAAATAGCGTTTTTTCTGCAGACTTATTTGGTCTTCATATACAAAAGATCCTTAATATATAGCCTTATTAGTGTGTATCTATAATTCAAGAACACCTAATATTGCTTCTCTTGATTGCTTATGGTTATTCAATGCTTGAAATCTGGTTTCAAAAACGAACAGAATTATATTTGCAATTCTTTAGAATTTGTTAACCAAATGTAAGGCCTTATTACGGTCAATTTCACTATTTTTGATATCTTTACTTGCTGGGCTTTATCTTGAAAAGAGTTAACTTTAAACTCATAAACCTCAATTTGTCCTAATTTTTTAAAATATATTCAAGATTTGATAAAGATTTCGAATGATATTTATTCATAAGTGCTGGTTCTAGTATACGAAACTTGTACTGCAATTTTTTAAAATAAAATGTTTGATATTAAAATTTATCATAAAGTCTTGGATTTCAACTTTAATTTTGTTATTTTTACTTTTCCTGTTAGTAGTTCAGCCAATAATTTGTTTATGTGCCATTGCTGCATCGAAAGCCTTAAACGTATTAAATAGCCTACATACAATATAATGGTGGTTTTTTATACTAAGATTTGTATTTTTTGGTGCTTTAGTAGACACGCCATGTATACTATATAGGCTAAGGAAGAGATAAAAGAAAATAAATTATTGGTGTCAGAACACTGTTTAAGGGTATTAAGGAAGTATATTTAATACGACGTTTCGCGTTAA
>JAUZND010004857.1:0-11491 GCA_034780555.1 Coelogynopora nodosa
TGAGTCATCAAAAAAAAAATTTAATGCGTGGGCTTTAAAATGCGTGGGGGGGGGGGGTTATGCAGAAAGAGATGTTCCATACTACTGTTACCGTATGGAAGAATGTAATTCACACCAACCCACGCCATCTTATCCTCAAAGAATGACACACTGCGCTTGTTAAATTAAAGAGTCATATTGTTGTGATTATGAGATGCAAATCTGGTCTGGTCGGAATTCACTTCAACCTGATCTTCATACGCCTTCATGTAGAAATCGTGTGTGAGCACATTCTGGACGACGCACATGTGTGTGTGTAAAAAAATCTGTAATACATATTTTCAAAATTATGCAATGTTGGCAATTGTATATATGTTAATTACAGTAATTAGTTTTAATTCGGTTTAATAAATTTTCCCTTTATATAATTGGTATGGAAGTTTATGTTATTATGAACAATATGAAGAGACTATTACATTTTGAACATTTATATAACAATAACAGGGACTAAGTTTAGTAACATTAGTGGAGTCGGCGGCCCCTCCAACAAATTTGATATACAAAATATACAGATAAACGAAGTTATTCTAAACCTTGCAGTGGATAAATATATTTATTGTGAATCATTATTTATTGTATGCTTAAAGTCAGCTGTACCCCCAATAGTGTGGGGTTATATCTCTACTAATTATTGGGGTTATTATTCAAGTCTACTTTTCCTGGACTATACTAATTGAACATTTCTATCAGCGAAGAGCAAACTGTGGCTTTAACAAAAAAATAAGTATTTGGCCACATGTAAAATATGTATTTCATTGTAGATTACCTTCCACGAGTAATACACAGTAACACATATTGGAAAATGTTATATATAAATATATATAACAACATTCAATAGACGTACAATTGATACCTAAATAAATATGCATATTCATACAATAGCAACTACATGTTGCACAAGATCCTAAGATATGTTATCAGATATATATAAAACGTTCAATTAATTGATAAAGTATTTCGAATCACAGTAAAGAATGTTAAAATTTATTAAATATTTATTAATCATATAAAAAATAAACAATAACATATTTACTATATATTATTTTGTATATTTATACATGAAAAACATGCAAAGTAAAAAATAAGAGTGCATAATATCCGTGACAAAAAATATTTTAAAACAAGTATCAAGTGGAAAAAACATGAGTGTGACACATAACGGTTAACGGAAAACACATACGTTATAATATTTTAGAATAAATTAAAGAATAAAAGAAAATGAGCAGCAAGATAAAATAACATTCACACAGCTAACTGAACAAACGAGAACAGTGGAAAGTGTACAGGCGTTGGTAATTAATAAATATACTACTATATAAAATAATTGATAAAACAGTATGTGTTTGTAACTGTTTCATTAGCATACAGTTTTAGAAATAGATTGAAAATCAAAGAAAACATAAAATGCGAATCAGAACTAACAAAGACAAGGAAAAAAATTAGGACAACTTTGATTTAGGACTGGATTTTACGTTCATGACAGCCTATTGATAACGAATCCCGGATCATTTTCTCACCGAAAAATTGCTCAACGGAGATTTGCCCCCCATTCAAGTGATTAGGCTGACATTTTATCAAAATATAATTTTTTAAACAAAATGCAGAATAAAATATAATATTTAAAGATGTATAATTTCTCTAATATGAATGTTGGTCTGAATTATATATTAAACCATCTTAATTTCTGCTCCTCTGATATTAAATGAATATTTTGCCTAAGTAGTATATTGATACATATTAGGGGGGCACAAATAACGGATATCGCATCATTAGATGCTAGCTAGATGGATTGTAGATTGATACACTTTTGTCAACAATAATGTTGAATGAAATGTATTATCTGTATTAAGTTATAAAATTGCGTAAAATAACTTTGAGATGTTGGATGGACGCACATATTCTAGCTGATTGTATATATTAAACCAATATTAGAAAAAATATACAATTACATGTAAATAAACGTTTAGTTTATAAGAATCTATTTTGATCCCCTGATATATTATAAACATATTTAAAATAGATCTCTTTGTAATTGGAAAATGCATGGAAATAAAATTTCCTGCAAGTAACTTGAAAGGGAAGCAAATTCCATATAAGCAAATGTCATACCACCGTCAAGGATAAAATATACAATCAAAACAATGACTTACAGTTTCAGTAAATCAATTCAGATATCTATAAGAATTAATTAAAACTAACCTAGAATCCATGATTAACCCAATACTAGACACCAGAAGCGATTGTTGATACCATGATTATCGTATATTATGCCCAAAGCACACACACCAAAGTCCCCCGACTAGAAGCCACACTGGTGCCAAAAATCCAGGACACGGGAGAATAGGCGAGCTCCCAGTAAGATTCCTGACACTCCGGGCTGGATTGTGTGTAGGAATGCGACGCACAAGGTCAAATGGTCGTGTCACGCCTTCAAATGGCTGCAGGGATCGTGTGAGGTGGTGTTTGAACACTCCAAGGTGCCGAATACGATAGCTTCCTCTGGAGTCACTTGAAGAAATCGACCACTTGATCTCAGCTTCACTCGTCCGAAAGATGGAAGCCATCGTATGTGGCCTGTACCATCGGAATCTTAGTAGAATAGTGAAACAGGTGTATTACGCTTAGGATTATTGTGACTCTATCAAGAAAACCGTTCCATCCAACACGACACTATATAGTTTTTAAGAATACAAATAAAAAATTATGTTAAAAGTGTAACATTATATAATGAAACATAATAGTGAAATTATTTAGTCTATTTTTTTGAAAACGTATTTCAGTCAATGTTGAAGTTGAATTTTTACAAAAATAGTGTTTTATTGTTTTCCAGGATGAATTTTATTAACCTTTTTGAAATCAATTAAATATTTTGTATATTTATAATTTAATATGCCTAATGCATAAGCTACAGCATATTAATACTTCGAAAAAATTAATCCATTTTTAATTTTATGAAGATTACTCAGTGAGTTGCATTGAAATTAATTGTATTAATATAGTCTATAGTCTTTCTGCCAATCACCATATTTGGACTCATTGGTACCATTTCGAGCAACCAAGGTTATTATACATTTTTAGAAAGCTGATGATCCAATGATCATTTTGATGTATGATAACCTTCTGTACGGAGTAGCTGTTAGTTGTGAGACACCTAAATATATAAACATGTTGCACTGGTAAAACGATAATTTTATTATTTATCATAAATTATGTACAAAGCATTTAGGCTACAATATAAATAGGAGTAAAACAGATCTAAAAATGTTAACCAACTAGGCCTATAGAATAGATTGAATGTCGTATGTAATTATATTAAAATCTGTCCTCGTTTTAAAATAATATTTAAACGTCAAAATTGGTATTAAAAGTAACATTACTTATTTTAAAAATGTAACGCTATTCGCCATTAAATAAGTGAAAATACATATGCATTAAATGCATACATATATCTTCTTCGAAACATAGTTTTTTTTTAATTAATCTTATTTGTATACATATAATACTAATCCGAAATTCTGCCCTTAAGGAAATGTTTGGGATTATATTTTATAGATCATCGAAATTACATTTTTCATATTTTCAATTAGCATGACATGTAAAAATTCTGGTGACCCAAAAATGAGCCAATGGTATAATTGCAGACATAATTACTAATAAAAACTGTCATTTTATCTAGATACAATTATCAATAAAAAAATAATATGACAAAAATTATGACCGTCAAATGCTTTATGATAACCGTGAATATTTTCTGCTATATATTTCTTAATTTTACATATTAAATTAAACAAAGTTTGTAAATAAAATTCGAGTTATAAATTACAATAATCAACATATATTCATTACGATTTTGTTACTCTGGCAAAGTACATACATGTTGAATCAATATTGAAATACATCATTTTGCTATAGTGACACATTATTATAAACAAAACGTCTAAATTCCAGTAGACTCTAATTCAATAAACAAAGTTGTATATTCATGCACAAAAATTTCCTACACGTATATTGGAATCAGCTTCTTATCTATTCGTCAGCAGTCAATCAAAACTATGAAACTGAGAATAAATAAGCTATACATTTACGATTTAGTTATAGTAAACGGTCGTAGAACTGAAATTTGTGACCATCAAAAGTCAGTGATAAATTTATAATTTATTTGATTATTATTATTCTTCGAAGGTTAAAAAATTCCTCAAAAACGAAAACACGGTTGCATAAATTGTTTTTAATTCTAATAATAATTATTGTGTAATGATTGTATTAATACTCTTTCGAAGAATTATTGATAACCTGACAATCTGTAAAAATTGATGTACATTGTAAAGATGAAACAAAAAATGAAATTATCATAATATAAAACTTAAACAACAAAAAATAATATCATGTTATTGAATATGAGTAGGTCATTAATTGATATCAAAAGTACCAGTCTTTGCAACCAGTCTTGTATATTCAAATATTTGACTAAAATGTATTCACTTAATTGGATAAATAAAAAGCCACCAATTAAACTCAACTAACAGAGTGTAAGCTTGACAGCAGCCTCCGCTAGCTATATGGATATCGATATTCCATATAAAAGAAACCCATATCTATAGTTGTAGCTAAGTCACAACTGTTTTCGAATATATTATTTCGTTATAAGATATATCTCGCCCAGATGTAATCCTATTTTTCAATTAAACCAATAAATTTTTTGAGTTTTAATTTGTAAATCATCAGTGGTTTTATTTTTGCTGTACTTTTGAAATCACCGGGCGCTATGATGGATTGCTAAAATTACTTTTTGTAAAAGTAGACGTTGATTGGAAAATTTGATAAAAATATAGTGACATAGATTAAGTAACACAAATGATCAATAACAATGAGTCATGCTTTTCTGTGCCATTGTTTGTTAACCGTTCGTTGTCAGAACCATCTTGCAACAGAGTTATAAAATACTTCAACTTAGAGTTTATCATATTTTCGGGACAATTTGTGTCGAATAATGAATGTATAATAATGTTTAAAGACTTAAAAATTGGCCAAATTTATGATAAATATAGCAATATTCACTTTTTGCAAAAGGAAATTCTAGAACTTTTCATAGACTCTACATAAAAATCCAGGACATAGATAATATGAAATAACTATTAATTTAATGTATTTATACAACTTATATGTATAATTTACGCTATTTTAAATACAAGGTTCCATAAAAAAAATATTGATGTTGAAAATAATAATATTGAATTACTGCTAATAATCTGCTATATTTGTTGCAAGCACATCTTTTTCAAGAAGCAAAACAATAGTTGCATAAGTTGACCTACTTTAAATCTTATAATTATTTTAATTTGAAATATTTACAAATTTATAATATTCATTATTGTTCGTGTGGTTCGTGTGGTTCCAGATTTTACGGGACTATGGCGGCTGTGTAAGATAAAATATTTGCAGAATATTTTATCCTAATCCAAAATACTTTTATCAAAAGTAGAGCAATTAGAACTAAGTTAAAAACAGAGGATCTATAATTGTGTAACATAAAGAAAATGTGTCGTTTTCCTGAAATGATGCTGCAAAAATAAACAACAAGTAATTGTTTTAAAAGTAAAGGTATATTTAGTAATTAATATAGCTTTGTATTACCCATCTAATTACATTAATTTAATTATTTGAGTATATTCAATATAATATAGCAACATATATTGTTGTTAGACATTTATAAAGATGGTCTGAGCCAATTATTTACATGGTGCACCAAACTTTATATTGTGCACCAAACGTTACTTGGTGCACAAAACGTTAGAGGAAGCAATATTTACGATGTCTTTTGCAATTCACAATTTTCTTAATTACGAGAAAATTTTATAAACATTGCCTCCTTCACTTTTTGACACACAGAACATTTCAAATATTTATTATGTAATAATATAATAATAAAATATTATTTATTACCGAAGTCAAATAAGAATTTCCAAGTGTAGATTGTTCAAAATCACTATTTTTGAATTTATGATTTTTTCTTTGACTTTTTGAAGTATAAATGCTTTAAAATACTAAAAATTTGTGACGAAAACAAATTAGCACATTTAAATATATTTGAAAATACTTTTGTACAAAAGATTTGCATTAAAAAATTATGATTAATGGTGTTTCTTCGAGAAAGCGCTGGGTTTAGATTTTTGTGGTTCGAACAGTGGCCAGTTTTCAAATCTCTAATAAACAGATCTCTAATAAATCTCTATAACAAAAGAAAACTATATAATTATTAGGTAAGTTTGCAATTTTCTACAATTACACACTTGTTTGTTAAATTAGTATTATCCTGATTATTGTATATTAATTTCAATATAAAATAAAGATATCATAATTATAATTTGTTTCACTATATCTAAATTGAATAAAAAGCTTAAGACATTAAACAATTTTTTTTTGGTAAATAGGTCAGTTAATTTATTTGTAATTATTAATAAAAATCATTATAGATGAAGTTGGAAGCTCAGAAGTATAGTAAAAATATATTAATTTTTTAAAATTATTCAAAGTTTTTGCTCGTCAATTTATTTTGTTTCTTTAAAAACAATAATTTTAAACATTCTAGATAATATTTTAAAATAGTCCGTTCGGATAAAGCCCGATCAATGTTGAATTATAAAAGATTGAATATTTTATAGTAATACTTTCACAAAGTTGATGGTTAACCAAGCCTGGAGGACTATAAAAGAGCATCTGGCGCTCAACTATTTCTGGGTAGAACTAAAAAGTTTTTTTGTGTAGAACAGTGATTCTAACCTTATAATTGTATACCTCCTCCAGAATTGTCATCCATTCATTTGCAACTCTAATAGAAATATTTATTTTATGGTTTACTCCCCTTTTTAAACATCGAATTCGTCCCCGAAGTGTTTAAGCTGACCAAAACACCATAATATTCATATCTTAAACAATATAATACTATACTCATGGGGAACATAATATATCCTTCCCGTCGCTTACTTAGTTTCCCAGTAGCTATCAGTGTAGACAACATCCCACAGCCGGGTTGTCTGGTTGTACAGCTCCACCGTGAGGAAGGTTCCCTCCAACTTCATGTCGTTTCTTGGATGGGCGCTCACAAACACCGCCACTACCGTGTCCCCCTGGGCAGGGCAGAATTAGAAAAAGCAATATATTTACTTCAGTAGATAGATAAATAACGAAATAATGTAAACAAATTAACTAAACCATAAGTAAAAAAATTAATCAATATTTTGGTTTATTTCATATTACAATATTGAATTAATACTGAGACAATGCTGCACATAATAGTCTGAATATCTATATTTCTCATCATTATAAACCTACATACAGGAGACATTATAATACATATACCAAAAATAAAAATAAAAATAATTGCTACAACTGGAATGATATTATATCAACCGATGCATTATGATGCGCTATGATCTTTATTACCTTCAGCTTATATCGAAATTATTTAATATATAAAGTTTAATCTTCAACTGATGTAATCGGTGTCTATAGCCGGGTTACCCATAACCAGTACAGTTGCCTGAATGTGGCTGGGAGTTGTCCCCGGTCTAGGAGTTTTCTTATAAGTCTAAACTAGCATTTCATATAATGTTGTATCATTTTTAATGAATAAATTATTTGACGAGGGTCTAAAGTCTCTCACCATTGCTTAGTCGTCTTTTTCTTCCCTTTTTATTATAAATATCATTTGTTACACGTGTTTTATTTATAATCCGGCCTGTCCCCAAATAATATTCTTATATATTTTTTGTAATTTGACAGACCGTCTTTTAGATCTACAGGTTTGACTTGCCATCTCATCACTTCAGCCTGTTTTACATAAAGTACAAGCTATTTTTGTATTGTTAAATTGTTTTATAAATAATATTTGTGATTTGATGATAACTCATTCCTTTTGTTTGACCTTTCTGGAGTTTAGTCATGAATGTTGCTTTTTCCTTTAAACCACCCATATTATAATATGACAAAATTTAATAATTATAATTATTAAATTTTGTTTCTTATTTGACGGCTGTATTGATAATTTATGGTTCTCTTTTTTTATTTTTTTATTTTACTTGTATTGTGGTGGTGTTGAGGAATTGAATAAAATGTGTTCATTTACTATTATACTATATTAAAGGTTAACAATAGAACGGCCAAAGAGAGGTAAAAATAAAATACTTTTTTCTGTCATCATCTGTTGTACAAAAAGTTCAGATTCGATAAATCTGAAATTTTCTAAAAAGGACTTCCGTGTTTTGAAATATTTGTGTGGCTTTCTTAAAATCAAATTTTTCTTAATAATAATAGAGACAAATGTTCGTGTATAATGTTGTTGAATTTATTGAAACTAACAATATTTGAATATATCACAAATATAATATTATTACTAACGATTTAGGAAGTATAATCTTATATTATACATTTTGGGCAACTGATTATGTCATGAAATATATTACAAGATGACATAAATTCAACAAGTTCACATTTTATAATGATCTACGGAATGCATTATTCTTAACTTCTATATTCTATAATCCAAACATAAAACATATTTTAAAAGTAAAAAAACGGTAATAAGGATTAATTGGTATGATGTGATGAATAATACTATAAGCAAATAAGCTCATGTACATCTCTATAATATATAAATATTTAAATATTGACTAAAATTGTATTATATTTCTGTAATATAACTTTTTTTAATGAAACATCACAAACAGACAATATTAATATTAAACGTGCTTGTTCTCGCCATATTTTACCACCAGTAATCGTCAAAATAACATATTTACAAACATTTTTAAAAACAGTAATTTTTGATACACGATGACGTTCTTTATATTAAAATAATTGCAAAACGACCATATATAGCTGATGTGTTAAGTGCTTAGATGACTGAGTTACCAGGTTGTCCGTAATTTGTTCCACCTATTATAGATAATCGTGCTTCACTTCTCGTCGGATGCGTTTATCTTCGCAACAAAAATGGTGAGATGATGTAACAATCCGCCCAATCGACAAAACTATTTAATGTGCTCTTCTTAACTTTGTCGATATTTTCAACAAACGATTCTAAACCTAGTTTACAGTTGTTTTGCTTTAATATCACTCACATTAAGTATTATCAATCGCAGACAATAATAGTTTTATATTAATCTACATCATTCTTAACTGTAAAGTAAAACCGGATCTAACCGGCTGAAGGATAAGTCGGTGATTATGCTACCTGATTTTATAATAAAAGTAAACAGCCAGCTGCAATATATTGGGAATTTCTCCATTATAAAAGGTGATTGATGAATTATAAAATAAAAAATTAGATATATATTGGTGTAAAATAAAGCTGTATAGAGTATACAGTTAAATCCAATTATGATAATAGTGAAGCCCTACTCTGGTATACTCACTATAGGGCCTACCAAAGATCCATTGAAATATATAAATACTCATTATTTAAAATGCAAAACCTAATACCTCCAAAATTCAACATTATAACAGGAAATTATAGTTAAACCTGAATAATAAAAATATGAAAGCGTACAATAGTTAAATCAATAATTTGTAGAATATTAAAATATGAAAAAATGTAAGTTAAACCAAATGATGTTTAATTGTGAAACATAAAAACATTTTACTTTTATTAAATATATTTATCAAATCATTACAAGCAAACTTATTATATAAATTTCCGCCACGGTGTCCAATTTTTAACAAAATCATTAACAAATGATTAAGATTAATATAAATAAATAATTTAATTAAAAAAATTAAACTGATTAAAACAAACGCAAATGACTGAATATATATAGTAATAGGCGGTAAACTAGGTAAATATGGATTTATGGAGTTATAATATCAAAAACGCATACTGTATATCAGTATAATAAATAACCTGTTAAAGTACGAGCTCCATGCATGACCTTTACACCAATAAATAAAGTGATCAATGAATTGTGTGATTGACAACCAAAGATCCGGCCACATGTCATCAAAGATGCATGGTCTATAGACTATATACTCTATAACAGTGCCAGTTGCACCAGATAGTAAATTAATTTTCCTACACAAAACAGGAGTAGCCAGCTCGAGTTGGATGAATCAGGTCGACTAACGTCACACAATCAACTTAATATTCGTAGCATATAGGCAACAGTTGTAGGCAACCTTTCCACACCATATTAATCATGTAGCAAATTGTAGGCGTAGTAACCAAGTCGCACTATTAGTATATCGACATCACGCCATCTTTAGGAGAACGCGTGGTGCTAACTGAATAAACACATGCTTTTCATATTCATTTGTAGAAAAGCTATCGGCAAGTATAATGTATCAAAAACGTCGGTATCTAAAAAATGGGAAAGATGGCATTACTTAGAGGGTCAGTACTCCGTATAGAGCAGATTCATAGCTGACTATAATGTACACTTTAGTATAATAGTATATTCATGAGTATTATTTAAGAAACATTATAGGTATGCAGTAAAAATGCAGCACATAATTAGCATATGTTTAACATAAAATTTGAAAAGTTATCTTTTTAAACTGAGAGATATATTACTTATATATTTATAAAAAACGTGCAGGACCATTTCTGATAATATTGCACGACTCAAACTAACAGTACAAATAATGTCCAATACAAAAATTAAACTTAAGTACAACTCGTAAAAGTAACATCATGACGTAAAAGGAAAGATACACAGTTAGAATATATGGTTACGGAGAGATAGTTTAAAACAGTTTCTGCTCTTGGCAGTAATGGAGCTCTCTGTAAGATTGTTCCAAAGACGGATACCGCGAGAAAAGAAAGAGTTTTGGTACACTGAAGATTTGGTATTTATTCCGAAAATATTTAATTTGATTAAAAAAATTATTCAAATTTGAAAATTCTATTTGATCGACTACTCCTTTTTCTATACGCATTTTACACTTATCATAATTAATAATTCTTAATATATAATAAATATGTTGCCTATTTTAAACTGACCTGAACTCTCAACATCCATAAATAAATTATATACAGCCAACCATTTTATTCTAAATTTGTAAATGTTTTTTGAAAACATGAGAACAATATTTCATCCAACTGGGGAAGTGTTTTTACCTTAGATTATGTATAACTTAAAAGGCTGTTTTTGATCAATCAACTTCTAAAATATAAGTTTATTCTTCTTTTTCAATTTTTAATAATATATTCACTTATTTCTTTTGTTTTTCTTTGGTCATCTATTGTATCTTCTGTTTTAATCAAATTTCTTCAGAAAAATTTTGCACTTTTCAAGTATATTTCCACAAAAGTATAACAAGTATGTTCTATTCGTTTAGAAATATTTTAAATAATATTATTTTAAGCATCCAAAATAGTGCGAGAGCCAGGAGGGTTCTAATCATAATATTGAGTACCAAAGGTTTGATAGGTGGAATGAATAGATCTTTGGTTGCTGAG
>JAUZND010004858.1:0-11491 GCA_034780555.1 Coelogynopora nodosa
CCAATAAAAATTAAGCAACGTAAAAGTTTGACAACTAAGTCGGTACGTGAAAACACAAAATGTTCGCAGACTAAGTTTGCCGACTAAGTTTGCTCGTGTAGACGCCCCATAAGGGGTTAATATTATAGGGTGGAGGGGTTGTCGAAGTGTCCAGAATAACGATAGCGGTTTCAATAGGGCGATAAACGGTTTGGGAATAACCCGCACTGCCCTTGGCCTTCGTGCGAGTTTGTAGCCCTGAGGGTGGTCAATTTAATCTACCCATCGCTTACAGATTTCGCTAAGAGACAAATATGTCAACTAAGAAAATTCCCCAGCAATATAAGCAACCTTAACGATCGACCAAACGGAATTTCCTGACAAAAGAGAATGCTGGACCGATGATAATGCCTCCCAAATGGAGTATAATCGGTCTCTTCCATTAGTTAAAAACATCGTCAGAAACCGAAAAAATACTATAACTGAATAATTTTGAAACCAAAAAAGACAACAACAAAAATTTTAACGACCGGTGATATATGTAGCTATATGTAGACGGTAAAATAAAATAATTTCAATTAAGAAATTCGTTTTTTATATTTCCCCCATATTTTTGGTTTAAATTATGGTTTACAAATACGATCCGAGTAAAATCTTAGTATCATTTGAAACAGATTTAAAATCGTTTAAAACATCTAATATAAGCTTGCCTTCTGAATATTTATTCACATTCAATTTCATTATGCTAATAAAACTTGGAATATTTGTAATATAATTGAAATATCTGGACATTAATTAACCCATGTTATACACATGAATAATATTTGTATGGATTTTAAAATCAAGTCGTATATCTTAACAAACAATACATTACGCAATTAAACTCAATTGCTCGTCCAATATTTAATTTATTCTCTT
Source organism: Coelogynopora nodosa (assembly GCA_034780555.1). Lineage (NCBI taxonomy): Eukaryota > Metazoa > Platyhelminthes > Proseriata > Coelogynoporidae > Coelogynopora > Coelogynopora nodosa. Next base: position 898 of record JAUZND010004858.1, read on the forward strand.
CTTCCATTGAATGACTTTATTACAGTAATTGTACAATCAATTGCAAACAATCCTATTTACAACACAGCGTATTAGTTACTATATACAATATACTTTTCCTTTTCTTATATTTAGTTCTTTCGATGCAAAATTCGAACTTTTCCACATGTAATGGAAGAACTTGTAATGCTATCTTTCACAGCCTCCTTATATTAATATAGACTTCAGACAGTCATGATCAGTTATTAAATATGAAGATACCAACAATAATTTCTCCGAGAATGAATCAACAGGCGAGGAGGGGAAGAAAGACAATAATACAAAGAAACAATGGTGGGGGTTAAATTTGTTTCTCAGCTATAGATATCTAAAGCTACATGTTAAAGTAACATTTAACAAATTAAAAATGACATCTGAATAGATGAAACGAATTGTATAGTCATTCAAGACAAACAAGAAACCGCGAAACAATCATGTTGAACAAGTTTTGAGAGGGGAACATTAAAATATGCTTTATTTACTAATCAATTCACATCAGTATTAAAAGTACATGGTTCGAGTGTATATTATTTCACAGCAAAAATATAAATCATTACTATAAAGGCTGTTCATGTAGAGAGGAATTCAAACCAGAATGATTAAGAAGTGATACTTTTCTTTTTTCAGAGTTATAACTTTAGACAAATTTATTAAAATGTAAAAAAACATGTTTTGAAACAAATTTTTTTAAACAGTTTTTGTTTTAAATTTCCACAAAAACTGTCACACAATAATCATTTTAACCACATATTATCTAAGTTACAATTTATGCTACAATAAATCCTGTATAATAATAATACATATTTGCAAAAAATCCATTACAAACAGAGTAGGCGTATATATTAATTAATTGTCTACTTGTCTTAATAATTAATAGATAATTATAGTCCGCACATATGAAACAACAAGAAACAGATCCAATTCATCCCCCCTATATAACTTAATAAATAAAGAAAACACCTGTCCTATATACTCAAGATTTATAATGACACAAACATGAAGCTTCATTGGAGAAGCGAACTCTTGAATTATATAGTGAATGATGTCGTGTTAACAATTAGGGAAAATGTTTGTTTCTGTTTTATATTCTTCATTTTATGATAACAAAATAACAAAGCCAATAATATATAAACTGTAATAATTATCGGTTACAGGTTGGATTTCATCATACAATTAAAACGGAAGTATAGCTAGATAAATTCTTATATTTACTAATACTTCTAAAGATAAAAGTATACTTTTAATGATTTACATATAGGATGTAATTCTGGCTTTTAATATAAAGGGTGAAATCAACGTTTTTCGAAACTAACGAATGATAAAATGCAAATAAATTAAGGTTATTTCGTCAATATAAATTAATACAACAAATAAATTTTAAAAATCCATTAATCAAATTAAAACCTATTTTACTTTATCCTATAAACGGATTTATATTTAGAATTGTTTTTTTCTTTAAAATAGCTTTTCATTTACCAAGAAGCAATCATATTTACACACAGCTTTGAGGTTTAATAATGTTTGTGGCTTCAATTTCTGGGAACTTAATTAGACAAAGTGAATTAAACTAAGTGAGTGTGCAGGCTAATATTTTATTTTCACCTGACATAAATATATAAATAGGTGAAAAAGTCTACTAACCAGCTTCTTTTACTTCCATTGCGACCGTGTTGATGATATTTAGCGGCAAAAAGAAAAATTAACCTATGTATATGTTATGCTGACTATAGTTATGAGCCAACATTTAGCAAATACCGTACACAACTTAATAGTTACTGTGACAAAGTGCAGACATTGGAAATATATAATTTACTTACTTTTGCAGTAGATAATAGGCCGATACCAATTTGTTGTTTATTTTACACAATTAACATTTACATGCTTATAGTTATATAAATATCTACACAAAATCGCATTCAGTACACATTACATAAAATTGTCACTCATAGAAAGGTAGAGAAAATACGGCAACAAACGTTTCCTATTTTATTAAAAAACCGCAAAATCCAAAAAAATGTAATCGAATTATTTCTCCCTTAGCTGTATATATGTAGGATATAATTAAATTTAGCGCTAATAAGAAAGTGTATTGTCAAGTCGTATATGTTTTATCTAATACAATTATTTGCGCTGAGATACGGGGAAATCCAGTGAGCTATTACTACTCATCAATGTTATTTCGAAATGGCGCATATAGTGTATTCAAATTTGTGCAATTGACAAAAACGTTGCATATACATACTCTGTAATTTAATAATACTTTCTCAAAACTAAAGTTGAACGGAGAGCAGTGTCCGAGTACACAGTACAGAAAATGTTTATAATGCCAAATTATTTCATACTGTAATGCACATTTATGGCATAACAATATTATAGCATCGGTGATCCCGGTCACTGCACACTAAAACGTAATAACCAATCAAATGTCAGTAAGAATTTAATCGATATATTATCACAGCATGCAGTTATAGTCAGCGGTCAGACGGTCAGTGAATCAATCCAGCGGTCGTTCAATTATTATTATAGTAATTATTATAATAATTATTATAGTCATTCAATTATTCTGATAGCTAGGAGTGTCACTGATATTGTTGTATTTGATTGTACTTAATGTATTACAAATTAATGCATTACAAAATGCATCAAATATACTTTAATTTCGATCACTAATTTACGCCATACGACCATTGCACACAATAATTTAAGGTGTTCTTATCATACATATGATATGGTTATCACAGAAAAAGGTTTTACGTTGACAACAGTTATAAGTATTGATTTAATGTTTTCAAACAATAAAGTCCATCTTGTTTTCCCACGGATCCATTATTTTTACCAGACATTTAATAACATGTATTACATTAATAAATTGAAGAACATAAAAATACCATCTTCAAATTAAAGTGCTCTCGACGTTTAACGATTTTCAGAATGGCGCACGAAATTAAAGAAGGCATTACATAAATGGTATTACAAATTCTGAAGGTATAGTGACTTCCAATACAGGTAGCGCTGCTATATTCATAATTATATATGAAAATGTTATATATTAAAGTAAATTGATACAGCTTGAATTAAGATATGTAGTTAATCTCACAAAAAAGTAAATATGACAATTATGTTTCAAAAAGATAATTCGTTCGCTGCCTATGAATATGTGAAGGTCTTCGTGAAAAAAACGGACAAAAAGCCTCATATTATAAATTTATTTTCGACAATCTATAAATTAAAGGCTTTGGTTAAAAAATTTTCATATACAAGTAAATATATTGTCTCCATTATAACTTTTACGAAAGAGAGAACATAAAAACTCACATACATACTTACAACTCACAGACATACTTAGCTTAATAATTCGTAAACACAGCTTGCCTATTCGATGCAGTATAACTAGACACTCCCATGATGCAAGAAAATCAGACTGCCTATAACATAGTTAGTATGAATGACGAATTATACTTATGAACAAAATTAGGGTAAGAGGACATGACAACTTAAAGAGACGGATTAATAAGTAAAATATGTTTAAAAAATACCCCCATCCGCCGAGTGGCATAATATATATCTAAAAATGACAAAAGAGTATTTTGTCACAGTACATCACATTATCGGATGCATATATATCTATCTATATGGGAAGAAAAGACTTTCCAACAAGTCTGGTTCTGTAGTCTTCATAATGCAAGCGATTCGTGGTATGACAATAATACTATACTGTATTTAATAGACCGTGCCCATGAATAGTCTAATTGATTGAGGGAAACAGATGTCGCCACTTTCCGACGGGGCGACGAATTGAAATTAGTATAAAACATGTCTTGTCTATACAATTAGTAATCAATAGTGAAAAGTTATGCTTCTACGATGGCAAGTTTTTATAGACTGTGAATTTAATTCATACTATAATAAAGCGCATTGACAATGAACTTTACATTTACCATGTGTCAACAGTCTGTGTATTAATAAAATATAATCACACCCAATACCCAAATAATATATATATATATATACTTTCACAAATCGTATTGGCCAAAAAATAATATAGAATGCGACCCAAAAATGTCGAATGCCATTCGATTGGGCCCACACGAAAAACGGTGCCTATTCGATACTTTTGAGGCCCAATAGACTAATGTATATATACATAAAGGGAGCGCATTGGACATTTTGGGTCGCATTCAATATTTGAAAGTGTGAAATTCGATTTGTGAAAGTATATATATCAATATCAGTAGGAACAACAGCCAACTGTCATCGTTAATTTTTAAACGTTATAATATAAGTAGGCATAGTAGCTCTAAACCATTTGGAATAGGTGTTTGGCATCCATTCCAATTAGGACCAGTAGTGTAATTTTTTAATTTATTTTTTTAATCAAATTTTTTTTTAAATTATAATTTATGCTCTACAACAACAAAAAACATATTTTTTACAAAAAATGCCATGTTTAAATGGGACACTACATTACATATAAATTAAAATAGTAAGACAGACTACCATAATCCACACATAGAATACTCCACACCACAAAATACAAATTAATAAAAAGATAAATAACTGGACAACAACAGAACAACAGCTGCCAAATAGCGATAATCATAAATGCTAACAATACATTGATTTATTGGAAACTACAACTTGTATAGAACACAATTCTAGAAATATCAAGCAAACTAATTAAAAGTTAAAAAATATAATTGAAAAACAATACCTACATCAATACACGGAATACATATAAGAATAAGTAATATAATTGTTTGAAAACATAAACTTATGCACATGACGGGCAGGTAACTGAAGACAGGAATAGCTATAGGGCACAATTAGCCGGATATTATGGATATAACGATAAGTGAAAAAAAAGAGTCTAATAATACGGGAGAAGCCAGTTCTCCTAAATCAGCAGATAAGTGTTCCTCCGTGACAGTTCGAATGAGTAAATTTACCATGACAACACTGTGTGAAACCAAGGCAACCATCTTTATAAATTATAAGTAAAATAAAGCTCATTTAAACAAACGTCATAATACAAAAAAGTTAAGGATTATAAAAAGATTAACTATTAATTTCTTTAATGTAAAAGTTATATATTGTATATAATATTATATATTTTCCATATTTTCAAAAATGAAAATTTTCCACTATGAAAATCACATCAAATTTGATGACCTGTTAAATCGTGTATGAGCCACCTGCTACTCCTATAAATGTTTACATTTCCATTTGTTTAATGTTCGTCCCACTTTAGGGGTAATTCATAGAATATTTTTTGTTACAGTGAAACGTGACAAAAAGAACAATCGCAGAAGCCATATAAATGGTATAAAAACCAACTCTGAATCAATATTACAGTATTACTATAGGTTGTCAGGGACACAATAAATAAAAACCTTTGATCGGTAACATTATTTATACTTTACATCAAATGTATCAGCTGTGCTAATAAACATAGTTGAATACATTGATGATTTTATAATTACAGTAACATGGTAAACACCTGTTTTAGGCGACATCGTTTTATTTAACCGAACGCAATTTGCAGATGAAGCAAATAATTGACATGTTATGTACATCCTATATAATACGCCGTCTATATATACTCTACACAAAAAGGAACAAAATGTCAAACAGGTTCTAACTAGGTTAAAATAAACATTCCAATTTTATATTTGTAACAGACCTGAGAAAGTTTTTTCATTATTTTAGTGGGCATTAAAGAAAAATCCTCCGGCGTGGTATATGGCGTGGAGGCTCAATGACGTCATCACTGAATAATGCCGTCACTGAATAGCGTAGTCCCTGAATAACAGAGACTGAAAAATACAATCCGGAATAACAGCCGTCGCATACTTTTTCGGATACCATGAATAATATTCTAACCCTGTCAAGGTATGTGACGGCGTTATTCCAAACCCTGTCAAGGTAAGTGACGCGTTATTCCAAACCCTGTCAAGGTAAGTGACGCGTTATTCCAAACCCTGTCAATGTATGTGATGGCGTTATTCCAACCATGTCAAGGTATGTGACGGCGTTATTCCAAACCCTGTCAAGGTATGTGACGGCGTTATTCCAACCCTGTCAAGGTATGTGACGGCGTTATTCCAACCATGTCAAGGTATGTGACGGCGTTATTCCAACCCTGTCAAGGTAAGTGACGGCGTTATTCCAACCCTGTCAATGTATGTGACGGCGTTATTCCAACCCTGTCAAGGTATGTGACGGTGTTGTTCCATCCCTGTCAAGGTAATTAACGGCGTTATTCCAACCGTACACGTCTTGTAAATCTCACAATTACAAAATGACATAAATTAATGTCTTTTAAATCTAAATATTTGCTACAAGGAAATGTAGCGATAATGAGATTTAATAGACTACAACATGTGGGTCCATCGGTTAAAATTAAATCTTAGGTGTTACCCATCCGTGATTGCTGCTATTAAGAAAAATAAAACAACGTTTCTTTCGACGTAATTTTTTCTAAATCATACTACTATAACTATTTTTATATTAAAGATGTTTAATTTCAAAAACTAAATGATTATAATATGATTTCAAATAGAGACAGTTAAATATCTAGGAGTTAATAAGGAATTAATAACTCTGAACTATATATATATGAATAGAATATAAAATGACTTAATATAATAATTATATAAATTAATATATTCACATAAACAAATATATGTTAATAAAGCCATAACTAATAACGCATACACTTAACTAAAACATATAATTAGATAACTACATGTCACTTAAATGTTAACGACAGTTAATCGGTAAAAATAACTAGAAAAATCAATAATTAATTTTAAAATATATCGAATATTATCGATTGATAATACTGTTAGTTGAATCGTACAATAAAAACAATTATTACAATAAAACAGTAAACGTATAAATAAATAAAGAACTCTACGCAAAATTAAAATGACACAATGAAGATCACAATTTTAATAATTAATATATACATATATAATATCCATGAAGCAAGTAGATATATTATGTTGTTGAAAAAAGGTAACCATATTTCTTGTTATATTAAAATGCCAACCTATTAATATTAAGTATACATTCCTTATTTAAATATGGTATTTGCATTTTATTTAATTTTCCCTTCAACCTCTCTGAAGCTATCCTTCAAATAGTAGAGGATGTCAGAAGGTATAATTATTAAAGTATAAACAATTCTCCCCGGTAAACTAACCGAACGGATATAAATCGATATCATTTTTTAAGAAGAAGAAAACATGCTTCTACTTTCACAGATGACATACATATGTAATATCCGGGACACAATTAATTATTATAAAATCACACAGACATTAAACAAACTAACGTAATAAAAAAAGTACTTTATAAACATGACGTACTATCTTTAAAATACTTTCATATACACGTAAAAATAAATAACTATATGCATGAGAATGTTCGTGTTTTAATGCAATACTAACATATATGTGTATATATTGTATGTATAGCCTATAACAACGTGTCCAATAGTATAACTTCATGACTAAATGAACTCAATGCCAATGTAGACAATCTTTCTCAACATCATATATGACTTAAAAAGATGCAAAATTACAACTATATCACCATATCAGTAGTACATAAAAAGTCTTTAAAAAGTGAGCATTAAAATTAGGTCTAAAAAATCACATTTCCATATTTCCAATTTATTTAATGTACAAAGTAGGCTACAATCAATTAAATGTAGTTAACAGAAATATACACCTTTACCTTCAGGGTTATACGGAACACTATTTGAAAAAAATAATAAAAATCCACAACTGAAAACATAAACCTAACAGTAATATAATTTTAAAACCATAAAATTGCTTCACATTTTTATACAGTATGTAAATAACACTTCAATAATGTTCTGGATATTCACTCCCGCTTTGCGCGTTATATGTCATCTTTTACAACCCATAGCATCAATACCTTTTTACAATATCTGTTTTTTGTGTTGTTCTATTTGAAAAGTTGAATATACCTTGAAAGTGTAGTTATATATTAATACTTCTAGATTATAAGACATTTCATTTATATATTGGTCAAGAGTCAAAAACAGCTGCATGCAGACTTCTTTATAATAGACTATAGACTGTCCTTTATAGTTTAACTGGTTTACAATCGGTGAAGAATAAAATTATAGAAGAGCCAAATAATTAAAGACACACTTAGGTCACCTCAAAGCACGCTGAGCTTGTCCACAAGACTGTAAACTGTAATTCACAGGAAAGGAGGTAACAAACTAGAATATTATAGTTAATGAACAATAATTTCTTCGTGCTATTTCGCTGTTATACTAACTAAAGTTCAACACAACATAATGCCAGCCTTAGCCTTATAAAACTAAATTTGATTAGCCTATACGCTTCCTTCCTCTCAGCTCTGGCTCAATTGATTTTTAATAAAAACTAAATTATCCACCTGTTATCATCCAATAGATATCATGTAGAAATTTATTCTTCCCTCCGAGGCTGATTAAATAGTGTATCCATGACAATAGAATAAATATATAATTTTATTGTATAAGAAAAGAACAGGTGCATTAGAAAGTATTTAAAGAAAACGCGTACATTATATATATATATACATACATGTTTTACTAAATGTGACCGCTATTATGCATTGAATTTAACAGTTACAAGAAAGAATAAATAGATACACAGGTAAAAGATATGAACAAAATGTTGATATGAGTTAATTATTAGTGTTATAGGCCTATAATAGTTAAAGTCAATGATAGTACATACTGTGATGTATTTCTGTATTTATTTTTAATTGGATAGGCTATAGCTAGCTATTATAGAGACTTGTCAAGCAATTAAAAATGTAGATGTTTTATTTGATTATTTCGATAACAAAATAAAAAAACTTCCTTAAACACAAATAAACATGTCAAGATACATAAATTTAAATAACTTGAGCGACTGTATATACATTAAATATAAATATAGTCGAATATACAATCTGTATACTGTAGAGAAAAAATACGACTTCTGTAACAAATCATTTAATCCTCATGTTGTCTATTATGTATGTAAAAAACATATTATTTAGAAACACAGTGAAATTATTACGCTATAGGCAATGCAGCCTATTAAAACGGTAGAGTTATTTAAATATAAAAATAAGTCAGTAGCTATGCCAACTAAAAGCAGACAAGTGGAACTAATACAGATGTATTAGAAGAAACTGATGTTTATCATGTTACATACAATGAATTTATAAAGTAAAATGACATGCTTAAATATATCATGTAAATTTGGCTTTACTCTAAGCTGTGATATATATGGTTTACTCATCCAATCCTTATGACGAACATAAACTGCGTAGTAGTCAGTAGTATCATAACAGTAGTATGATAACGATGCTTAGATACAGTTTATATGATGCTTTCTGTCGCATTGTTTGATTATTTAAAAGTAAAAAAAAAAATTATATCCCTATATCCCTAATTAAATATGTTTAAATTGTTGTTTTAGATAAATTTTTGATAAATTTTGTGAAAATTATACGCAAAAAAGTTTATTATCTAATTTTAATAATTATTACTGTATATTATGATAATTGAACAACAATCACATTATATGTTTAGTATTATACATTTAACTATTTTTAAATTTTAATATTTACTATTTTTAAATTTTAATATTTACTATTTTTAAATTTTAATATTTACTATTTTTAAATTAATGACCTCCTATATATTGGAAATGTGTTTATTTAATAATGTCATTAATTAAAATTGTAAATATCTACAAACTTACACAGTTATATTTTTTGTTTATAATTGTGACACCTCAGCTGTTGTGTGTGTCATTCAACTACTGTTTAAAAAAATTAAATTAAAAAATTATAATTTTATATATCATCTTTTAGCTCTAATTGACTATCATTAATTTAATTTGTAAATATATAGTTCATTACATTCATTTTTTAAAGTAATTATAAATTGTAAAAGGATAGACACTAGATATAATAAATAAAATGTTGTAAGCTTACAATATTGTATAATAAATAATTATTATATATTAATATATAACTAAATATAAAGTATAGAAATTATAGTGACTCTGCAGTTATTAGTATAATCATTTCAGTTTAAAAACCTATGTTGCCAAAGCAATATGTGACACAAATTCACAAATAGACCTTTAAATATCATAACTATAGATCACGGCTTCGTCAAATACGATAATCACATCATACACTATATGAACACCATAATATTAGGAAGTGTGTACCTCATCAATTATGCTGGAATGATAGTTGACGGAACTCTAAATTAAGTTATTGATTTAGACTATAAATCTTTTATGCTACCGCGTACATTTCGTGCGGATGGAAAAATGTACTAGTATATTTTGAACTTGATTACAAAGTTCAGCTAAAATTGCATCAAAACTATAATATATATATATAATATAAAATATAAAATAAACATCACTTCAATTTACCATTCACATGGACAATAAGTAGTATACCATCCAGCGTTTCTATGACACATTAGCATATATGCTAATGAGTTCTTTAAAATGTCAACATTGAAACTTTATTAATTACG
>JAUZND010004859.1:0-11490 GCA_034780555.1 Coelogynopora nodosa
TTACTATTCGTATTTAGTTACTATGAGTTACTATTCGTATTTAGTTACTATGAGTTACTATTCGTATTTAGTTACTATGAGTTACTATTCGTATTTAGTTACTACCAGTTACTATTAGTATTTAGTTATTATGAGTTACTATTACTATATTGTTGCTCTTAGTGTTTAGTTACTATTAGTTGCTATCTAGTTAGTATACATTTCTAGTTTTCTTATTAGAAACGAGTTATTGTGTTTATTTTTATTGTTTGCAAAGATCGTATAATGATAACGTTGTTAGTTTTACAATTTAGAGCTGAATAGAATTACAATAAAATATCTTGTAATAGCGTCTTATTAGATTTCCACGTTGCTTCTTCAAATCGAGGTAATTTTTTCTTGACGCATCACCTTAAATAAATAAGACACATTACTAAACCCTCTTTAGCGTTAGACTCTTATACTAATTAATCAGATCAAATTACTGTCTGTATAATATGAAACATAACACAAATGATAATCCGATATGCTCCAAGGACACAGTGTTGTTGGAACACATTCCTGACATCTAATATAATAACAATATGTGTGTATATATTATTATAGATTTAATTCACACAAATCTCTTTGTCGACCAAAGGATGGTTCAACTCTTCACCGAGGGTCACACTGGTAGCTGTTGTAGGTACTGTAGCCAGGCTGGTAGCAGCATCTTTCTTCTAGTTTATCAGCGCCTTCGTGCTTTCTCCCCCTCTTTTGGTTTGGTTGCTATAGATGTAGCAACTGATGCCACGAAAAGACAAAACTTTATCAAATGCTCGCCGGATGGGGTGGGTTAGGGGGGGAGGGGGTTGGGGGGATAGAAAGATGTTTAATACATTAATGGGATTGATTGTGCCTCTTCTGTAGGAGAAAAGAGAGAGGGAAAGGAAACTTACTACTAAGTCCCTTGTTTGTGGAGGAAGATTTTGAGCAGCTAACTAAGAGAAAATTGGCCTATCTTCTACAATGATAATTGATTAACCTGAACTGTAGCAACTAACTAAATCATCGTGTATGGATGACTTAGTCGCGTGACTAGCGATTGTGATAATATTTCAATGATGATCATATTCAACACAGTCATCATCATTATGTAGCATTAGAAGCAAGATAAATGATAGATAACGGATAACAATGCTTCAAGGCACCAATATGTTGCTTTTTAATTATCAAATTCTTTGTAATAATAATTAGATAACATTTATTAAAATCGACAGACAATTATAAAACTCGCTCGTATTAGTTGCTATTGGTTACTGCGGCGTTTTCATCCCCATATCGCAAGCGTGATCTGTTCTAACGCTGAAGTGAAGAAATTAAAAAAAAATATTGCGCATGTTATATTTTCACCAAATGGCTTTATCGAAGAAGTTATTAAAAATAAAAAGTGTTAAAATTATCAATAATAATATAAAGTTTTAAAAAATAGCCCATTCTGTAGATTACCGGACACTTCCATCTCTCTCCCATGGAGGCCTTCTTTTTCCTTCCATTGCAGAACAGCCCAATATAAAAATTGTTATTTTTCTTTTTTGGTAATTGATTTCATTATTTATAATTACTATATCTCTGTGTTCAAGTTTTTTCTCTTCTGTATTTCTCGTATTGTGTATTCGCTGGTATGATTGTATACCTTCAAATCATACAAATTTCATTAAGGTTCGAAATATTAAGGTGATATTAGTATATAGTAAATTGAAGTATTACAAAATATTTCAGGTTTTGGAGTTTGATACAATCTCAGTCCACAATTTTATAATTCAAATATTATTGAATAAAATTATTTAGCGATTGAAAAAAAGTGAGAAATACAAAATCATCAATCATGCATACATATGAACTTAAAAATTATAACGTTTTTTATAACACCTAGCTAACAGCATATTTCATGATATTTAAACCTTTCCTAGAACCGTTTAACCCTTTCCAATCAAACCCATGTTGGATGCCACAGTTATACTAAATGTAAAATATATAATTACACAACAACGTATTTTTATATTCGCTTATTTCCGTCGAATGGTTAGCAATAACATAATATATTGCAGGTAGATGCTGGAATAGAATTTATATAATATTCCAACATGATAATGTTTCATATTATAATGTATTATGGCAAATTAATGATTTAAAATAATTGTAACCAACATGTTCAGTGTTTTCATGACGCTATTTTATTGAAGTCATGCGTTTCAATGATGCATCATTGTTGCCGCTGCTATATAATATAATTAATAAGCGTTGCAGATTCAAGATAAAGCCATATATTTGTAGGATTTAAAAGATAGTTTATTTTAATATAATGTATATTGTTTTTGTTGTTATAGCTGATCTGTCCATACACAGTTGATTCCGTATGAACTGTTTCTCGGAGGGAGCTGAGGTATCTGTTGCTGCAACTACTTGTTACTAAATGTAATTTCCATCGTAGACATCACTTTAGCGGTCTTTATGTGTTGCATATTATGCTTCTAGGAACATCTAAAGACGACATCTATACCGTTTCATCCAAAGAAACATTTAGAGCTTATTACATGAATGAAATTAACATGTCAAACACTCTGTGCTAGCATTATCTCCAATTGAACCACATAGTATACAAAAAAAATTGCATTTAAATATTTCCTAAAATCTGGACAGAAATATTCTTTAAATTGCAGATAGGTATTTTTTCATCAATGGCGCTAACCATACTTATCGTACATTACAGCTATACATCAACAACAGCCATTTTGATTCAAATTATTGTTTTTAATCTTTTAAACCTTTTTTTATAATGTCCTTCTTATGCTTAAGTTATTATGCTGCCTTTAAATATTTTACAAATCCTTCGTTGGAGATTTACGTTTTCCGTTTATTAATTGTAATACCTATTGAAAATCGTTGTCCTACTTTTAGCCTTCAGTAGCGAACATTAAATAATATAATTAATTAGTATATATTATATATATTAATTGATCATATTTTCATGTTACTAGAGTACACTGAATTTTGCTGGTGTTTGAAATGTTTATGTTGTAGTGTATCATTGTCAATGTGAAACGCATTACTTTGTTGTAAAATAAGACAAAGCAAAATATTATTCATTATTCTATAAGCTCATAAAATAATACGGGAAAATAATGACTAAACAATACAACTTGAAAGTAATTCCAACGGTTCTCTGCATAAAAATTAAATATAATATGACAATAAAACACATTTTTCAAAACCGATTATTAGTATTCTTATACACTCCTTTTTCGTAAGTTATCAACTATTTTATATTATATCTAATCATGAATAATTATAAAATCTGCGTATACATGTATGATAGATGTATAATATATCAATTACACATATGTGGCTTCCCACTATAATAACGTTACGAAACACTGTGATATTGTGACACTGGCTGTTTTTTTAAATCTTTTATTTCTTAAATTAAGCATCCTTTTAAGCTCCTTTTATTTCATTATGTAATATAATACATGAATTATACCTTGACACGACATTTCTCAAACTATATAATCGTGTAATTTTGGAAGTTGTTAATAAAGGTTTGACAATTAAATTAAAACTAAAAACCATTTGTAAACTTGAAATAGTTTTAACCAAATGTATTAAAGATAACTATTTCGGATGATAGAAAAAGTTGATAAGCTAATAATTTACACAATGAACAATTTCAAAATGTAACATAACATTAGCAAATTATTAATTACATTTTACACTAATAAGTTAAAAATTACGTTTAATTATATGGAAACGCAACAGGTAGTCTACCTATGCTAAATTACGTGATTATGGCGGTTTACATGATATAAATAAAGTTCAATAATACTCATGAACGAGGCTGTAAGTATATTATGATATTGAATCTAAATGAAATTTAAGTTTTAATGTTAAGAGTTGCAGCCATCAACTTCTTTTAATTTGTTCTTTCTTATTCTTTGTTAAATAAATAAAACCTTGCAGCCGGTGTATAATATGCTGCGTTACGTTGCCACATTCTAACATCTTCAACTAACGCTGATAATTATTGGAAGCTTAAAGGTATGCCTATAATTTGCCTTTCTACAGCGGCCAACACTAAATTATTATACATAATTATATCGTATGTAAAAGATGTACATGGCTCTGTCATTATGTTATCATGTCTTGCTAGATATATGGGCATTTTTAGACCCGGAAAATTGATATTTTAAACCACGAAGACGAAGATGGTTGTTATGCCTTGTTTATGCAGGAAAGCATGTTGCAACAGTTACATCGCTGTTGACAGTTACAATATACACTCATATAATATATACAGACATACTTGATTTGTTCAAAGTTGAAAGCAGTCACTGTGTCTTCTTTTATCATGTAGAACTCCCGAGAATTATCATCCCCACTGATGTCAAGATTAAGTAATTAATTTTGAGAGGTTGTATAAACACTTGGCCCCGGTCCTGTGTCATATTAATGTCAAAAATAGATTACATCTTTTGAAGAATTAAAAATAAACATTTCCTGTAAAATTCCTACTAGGCAAGCCTATAATGAGACATTTATGTTCGAATAGAAATACATTTCTATGTTATTGGTGGGGAATTGAGCAGTTTTTAGCTGAATTTCACTCAGTTTTATTTTAGTATTTTTTTAATTTGAAGTATGTTTCATTAACACGTCATGTTATTATAGTTCTCACAGTTAACTTGCAAATGCCGCTGAAATATAATAAATTTTGAAGAGATGTAGTTTTATGTTGATAGATGTGATGACTTTAGTCGGAGGAAGAATTTGCATGAAGAAATTACTCGTGGTTTTATTCAATTTTCTCATAAAGATCAATATAATTGGTTCTGTTATGGGTTTACTAAAACTAAATGCATTTTAAATATTATCTTATAAATATTAAATATTATCGATTAAGTCGAGTTTTCTTCTATTACTAATTAGGGCCAAGATACCTGTATAAGCAACTTAATTTCCTCTCATTCCTTTGATTTATTTTTCTTTATATATACGATAACTAAATAATAAGTCGGACCCTTGATGCGCTAATCAACTGAGTAAGCTACTCAGTTGTATTAGCTCATGAGTCACAATTTTATCTTTATCTAGATAGATATTATACTATAGTTTGGTGAACGACACATTTAGTTCTAAAAGATTAATTAATAATAATTTGCTTATTAACATTTTAATTGTGTTCGTTAATAATATTATAGTTGAAATCATGGAAGTCGTCTTGTTATAGCGGTAATTAGAGATCTGAGATTTGTGTCAATTGAACATTTCCGTGAAGTTTTCATCTTCAATAATGTATTATATTATAGAACATACTACACTATAAGAAAGATCAATCAATAACACTATGCTTTACGGAAACATTTTCGCTAACAGGAGGAGGAGGTGTAAACATGTTTTTTATTAATTTAAACTAGATTTTTAAAACATGTTTTCAGCATAAACTAATCTTTTAATGTCCCGGCCGTCGGAGAAGTTCCCTAATGAGTAATATTAATTAATCAATTTATTCATTCATCCGTTTTAATCACCTCATTATCAACTTATTTTCCGAAGAGTTTGATGAACCTAATAATGATTAGCAATAGTAATTAATGGATTCTACAAATATTAATTACTTTTATATACAACTCTTTGTACTGTAGCTTTTGTATTTGTGTGTAGAAAAGAAAGTGACGATCGAAGTTTGCAATCTGAATAAACTTAATTAATTCATTGAAAACTAAAAAAATATGCGTATATTTCCGGGAAAAACTATCCTTTCAACTGAGCAATTGAAAGGGCTTAAATGGTTAAATTCAGGGGCAGTCAGTGATAGCCACCCGTAGATTTGCCATTTAAAAGCCTGAAAATTGTAGCATTAATTTGTATTAATTAAAATGGTTTAAAAGCATTTTAAATTGATTTTTGTGGTTTTAGTTGAAAGACAGAGAGACTAACGAATTTTTAAATCTTTTTTAGAATCGAAGGCCAACAGATATATGGTCTGTAACTATCAAAAGTTTACCCTTTTAACTGAAATAATTTATAGTTATTCAAGAATATGAAGGTAACAATTCCAATCAATTTACTTCATTTGATAATACTATTCAGCAAGATTTCGACAATGATGACACAGTTGAAATCTCTAACGAAAAAAAATCTTGAAATTGTTTAACTTATTCTGACTGCAAAGGTTAAGTCTACCTTAACTTAAGTCTACTTTAAGTAAAGTCTACTTTAGGTTAAGTCTACCTAACCGAATCGCAAGCAAAGCATATTTTATAGCTAAAATGTTCCTTTATATTTTTAACTGAAAATAAATTAACTCTCAACTGATGTTCAAAACATCCCTCTCTACTCGTTGTTTTGAATCGCATTTGTAACTCTGGTTTTCCAGACTGCAAAGAAAGGATGGACAACTCTGTTCACCTACAACTTTGTTTACTTAACTATTGTCTACCACTCTTTATCTGTCTTTATCACTTGAAAACTATATTTTTTGTTTGATACTTACCCTTACCATCTGTATAAATATTAAAAGTTATTTACTTATTTAAATCTCGACTAACAAGACATGCATTGATTTGAGAGGGAGATTCTGGCTGCCCTCCAATAGAACCTGAAGATATGGTGCTACTAGGAAAGTTTTATGTTCGTCCGACTCCCGAAAAAGAGTGAATACGGAATTTGACGACATATTCAATCATAATGGAACAGTCAAATTGTACCAAACATGTCAATTTTCGAAATGATGTTTCCGAAAAGAACGTTCGTTTCGACAACCAGATTTCATTGAAGCAGATAGCAATGGCCTCTACTCCAGAATCACCAGATACATGTCCTGTATCAACAGTAGAACTTTCATCCTAATGCAACCTGCCTATTTCCTACACTAAAAAATAAGTTCGATCGGAGACCATGGTATTGTGACAAAGAATCCCTGGGAAAGAACTCCTTACGGGACCTGATAAAACACATTTCACAGCGAGCTGCCGTATCACGAATATACACCAACCATTCAGGGGAGACCGACATGCGTAACAAATTTGCGAAAAGAGGGAATCACAAGACAACAGTGTCAAATGGTTACAAGACACAATAAAATTTTATCAATCGAACGTTATGATAAGAGAAAAGCAGAAGTAAAAAAACGCTTTTGAAGTAAAGAAAAATGTCTCAGGCACTGCCTAAAAGTTTTTTGAATGAAAAAAACTTTTACCGAATGAAAAGATTTGTGCATCAATTTTGTTCCCAAATTTGTGCATCGCAGAAAGAGTTCCTATGATACAAGGACCGTCTAATAAGAAAATGAGAGTGAAGTTGAATGGGGAAACTTCCGGGAATTTAATCTGGCGTTTTAACTATGTTCAAACTTATAATTGATAATGCATTTTCTGGACGTTTACTAAATGAAATAAGCATAATATTTAACCGTATTAAAATAAGTCTGCATGCCATATTACTAAATGAATATTTAGATAAAAAAAAATTGTAATGTTATCTAACTCAATACAATTAATATTGTAAAATGATATATATTTAATATACATGTTATATATTATCTTAGACAATAGATTATAGATTAAAACAGCGTACATACAGAGACGAGAAAAGGCATAAAATGTCTGATGTTTTCCCGTCTGGAAAAGTGGAAAAGGTATAATTTAATTTTTATGGTGAATATTAATGCTTAGAGAGAAAAAAATTGTTATAAGTTGAAACTATAAGAGGTGGATATTGTTTACAGAAACATACGGGTGTGGCTACTTCATTTAGATATTATGTGAAATGGTAAGATGCTATTCCGATTAAAATGTTAAAAAAATTACAGCAGTTAAAGTCTTAAAATTGGTTCTGGAAAAGTCTAATTTAGTTTTGGAAAATGCGTATGAACCCTGGATATACTATTTTTTAGAATAGTTCACATATTTAATATTCTCCCTGTTTAACTATTTTCTTTGTGTGATTAAAATATCTATTACAATTATTCAATCGGTATAATTTATACGATTTGTATTAAATATTTTTTCCATTGCTCTGTTAAGGGGATAGTTCATACCGAAATGTAAGCATATTTTTTAATTCGCATTCGTGTTTTCTACATTTGTTGCGTTTTTTCCACAATATTCAATTATCGTTTAAAATTAATAACATTTTCAATCTGTAACATATATTGTATTCCACGAGTTGCTTGGTAATCCTAGTCTCTCGTGTAACAAGCTTTTCAACCCAATAAAATGTAACTGGTAATGTAAAATGTTACTACAGTAATCATGAAAGACGTGATGCCTTTGAAAAGTATTGTAATATCATTAAACTGGAACGCGTTTGATAACAGGTAAACCATAGCTTTTATTCATACTATACAAAGGGCATTATAGATGATACGGTGGAAGCCACTAGACTACTTTTTATGCCGCAGATGAAGTTAGGGAGGCTGTCGACTTTACATCAGATAGCTTTTTGTGCCCAAGGAGACACTGCTGTTGGTTCTTTGACCTTTATAGAAATGAGGTACCTTTATTCGGCACTGGGACAAAGAACAAAGGCTCAAGCTAGTTATTTTCTTTACACTAATCTTACTGATTTATAATTTAGACCTGCATTAAGGATATATTTTCTAAGTTGGTGGTAACCTAAGGTCTACCTTGGCTGCAACCAATTTCCCTGTGTGATCGTCTTATTTATGTCTTTTGGTGGTTTATGTTAGCATATGCTTTGCAGAGATTCGTTATTTCTGTCGCTAGACTATACCTAATATATAATATTATGTATAGTTATATGAATTCGCGCTGTACTTACAGACATTTTATTATCACATTTTACCAAATGGTTAAATCTGGCTATTCATCGTTATTACTAAAAGTGAAACTCATTTTAAAGGAGTTGTATACTGTATATAGGATTCTTATAATATACATATACAGTGTATTTCAATGTAAACTATATCATAATATGGATATTATTTACAAATGAGATATTCATAATTACGATGCGCATTGAAGATTAGATTTTTGTATGTTTTTCTAACAAAATTGTTATCGAACTTTCAATTATTCCTTAAAATTAGATTCGCGCATGTCGTTTTTAATTTAAATAAATTCAATGCAAAATATGTATCTCAAATTCCACTGGAGAATGGTATATATAATGAGGTTAGGTAGAAAAAACAATTGAACTCCAAACATTTATCAATTGTGGTTACATTTTCTATTAAGCTATACGTACTAATATATGTAGTGCCCTTTTTTATTCACTATTTTTGTTTTCAAATTTAGTCATTAACCCGCGCTAAGGGGTTGATACAGAAGATCTCAGCGTTTCTTTTATGTCTGATGATTATATTCCCATTTACCTTAATCAATAGTGAAAGAATTGATATTCTCTGCTTTTTATTTTAATCAGTTCTCACATCACGGATCAGAGGCAGGCCCTTTTTATGAACAGAAAAGGGGTAACTACATTTAATAAACAATGTTATGGTGTCAGTATAAGAGTATTCAGAGCTTGTGAGTGAGCTCAAAAGAACAATTTTATCACCAGGAATACATTTACGATTGACTGTACTTACTAGAATAAGTGAGCTGTTTATCACGTCATTCCAAGTTTAAACTTCTACCAACAGAACATTTTTCCGACTCCATCATTTCGATTTTCAAATAGAACTGAAGCTGAAACCATACCAGGAAATATACTATTTAACTTTAATTAAAACATTATAAGTATGTTATTATTATTATACTAGAGTAGGACTTCATTTATTAAGTTAATGATAACAATTGTGATTGTGCAGTAAAAAAATACATATTTATGACAAAAATATTTCGAAAATTATTATTAGTTTCACTTTTCATTTGATTTCAAACTTTTACTATTAGTGTATTTATGTTCTGTTTTAAATATCCATAATGAGTTTAATCCAAACAAAGTGTTCAGCATTATAGTTTATTTGCATTTTAGTTTTTTATGATAGATGCGTACAAAAGACCTTGTAATTTATTAATAGTTTTATTATTATAAAATTCTATGTTTCATATATATATAATATATTACCTATTATTTAGCAAAAATATTGTATTTGTTTTATGTAATTAAGTCTGAAGAATATTAAATAAAACAGCTCATGATGATAAAATCAAAGATAACAATTCTGTCTGGTAAATTATCGCTCACACCAAAATATGACCAAAATTAAAAATTTTTGATCAAAAGTAGGAAAAACACCCTCTTGAAACTAATACTATACATTATTCATTACTTGTGAAAACTATAATTCTATTTTCAAACGTATGTGTATTTTCCCCCTTTTATTGTATATTAGTTAATTTTCAATATACCAATTGATAGCAGAATTGGTATATATATACAAATACATATAATATGTTGTCAATTTGAAGCAAATATAAGGACAAATAAGCTTATAATAAAATTATTGTAAATATTAAAAGTAAAATTAGTGATATCATTTCCTTATATAAAAGTGGCGGCCGGATTAAAAAGATTAAAATTTACCATTTTAAGCCTATCTATGTAACTTTTTAATGATAAAAGATTTAGTCTACAAAAGTTTCATTTGACATTCACATGTCTATGCAATGCTATAAATAAAATATAAGCTGAATCCAAAGAAGTTGGTTAATTTAAAAAAAATTGATTTTACCTGAAATTAATTCTAATTGCTAACAACGTTATAACTATCCACTGTTAAATTGTACACTGAACTATTATAATTGAGCAGTTTACTATTTATTCCTTCATATTTAAATGAGGGTATTATTTATGCAATTGGATCGAGGGGGGCACTTCACCATATTACATTGAACTCATATACATAAGTAATTAAGAAATAGTTATATCTTTTTATGTTTACAATTCCACAATTAAGCTGGGATTCTAACAGGCTTACACCACACCAAAAATATTGTTGTGTTAATTCCGGAATCAGATATTATTTTATTGTGTAATTTAATTAAAATATAGTGTTTGGACATCCAATTATACATTATTGTCATAGACATTAGTAAAATGGCGTTGACAGTTTCAGTAAATCTGATTTTTTAAACTGTTGAAACAGTGAAACACACATTTTCTCTGTATAAAGTATAAATGAAGTATTCGAAATAACAGTTTTGCTCACGTATAGTTCAAGTCGTCATCAGTAATTACAACTCAATATGTAAAATGTGTATTTCCGCTTGTATGGCATAATCTTACAACGTTGTTAGCAATTAGACTTAATCCCTACATCTGCACCACCATCAACAGTTTGGGTGAAAATAGGAAATGTACGTAGATATTTAGACATTTGGAGACATCATGGCACGTAATGTGTGGGAGATGGAGTGGTTCCTAATGTATTCCTAATTTCATACCACATAAAAGCAACCATTTGATATAATTATAAAAATATCAATAAACAATTATTAAATTACAATAAATAATTACCTTTTATAGAAAATTTATTTTTGTTGGTTGTCTAGGGGTTCATATTAA
>JAUZND010004860.1:0-11489 GCA_034780555.1 Coelogynopora nodosa
GTTTATCATTAATAAGATTTAAAAAATAGTTACTATCTATAAAAAACAAGTAAATTTGATTCCTACAAAATTGCAATATTATAAGAAAACAACAAAAAAAACACTTACGGTAATATTATAAAATTTTAAATCCTATACAATCAAAAGCCGCGCGCATTTATAAACAAATACTGATTTAAGCGTACTAAAACAAATATCAAACTGCAGCGTCTTATTAATACAGAAATAAACGAGTGGTCCGCTTTGCCCCCAATGTCCGCTTTGCCCCAACTTCGAATTAAAGTTAATACATTAAAATGTAAAGGCATAATATATTTTACGTGCATTATTTCTCAAAATAATATTTAATTAAATAACAAAAACAGCACATGTTAAGAAAATACAATCATTCTATATACGTAATTCTAAGTTATAAGTCAGTTGTTATCAATGAATACCAACTGATATTAATATGAAAAAGTACTGCAAATGTTGAAATTAAAATAAAGTATTATAGCCGCCAAAAATAATTATTTTTGATTATTAGGCCGATGGAAAAATATTATGAATTCGACCTAACTCCTCCTCTTTCGTGGACAAATTTTATAATGTTTTCTTCGTGGAGGGAGGGTATTTAACCCCATTGGAAAAACAAACTTACTATCATCTGATTAACCTGAAATTTGGTACACAGATAACTTCTAAAGACTTGTCAAACTATTTTTATTTTTAAAATATTTAATGAATTAGGATCATTTTTATGACCTGATTACGTCAGAAACTCCAGATTAAGAAAAATATTGGAAAATAACCATATATGCTATATATTGGTATAAAATAGTTAAATAATAACATATTTTATTTGGTATGTTAAAATATACAAAATTATATTTGTTATGTATTTTATACTAAACTTTCTATTGAGGCATCGTACAAAATCTTTTACACGAAAAATGCAAAACTAAAATATAAAATATTATATATAATAATAAATAAATAATGCGAATTTAATGGTTAATAAAAGTATAACCTTAATTGCAGATTGTAAAATTGGGTAACATTTTATAATCAACAACAAATATATGTCTAATAATTCCTGTAATTGTTTATGATAGCCACATAACAAAATTACGAAATAACAAAATATTAAAGAATACACCATGGAATAAAAATGAAACCACTTAATTAAAAGAGAAAACCAATAATACTGCTAAACAACCAATTAAATGTAGTGAAAATAAAGGATTACATAAATATACTCCTTACAAATAAAAGGTAAGCGGCATACAAAAGAGATAACACGAGTTATTAAGAAAAGTTGTGATTAATATTATAGTGGCAAGATCTACAGGATTAGTGTTGAGCATAAATGTTCAATCTCAACTCTGGTTTGTATCCTGTAGATCTGGCCACTGGTAAAATAATGATTGAATATATGTATATTATATAACTTTTTCAAATCTTTCATGTCCTCTCATCTGTATATATTCTGTTTATTCTATTTAAGAATAGTATAATATGCAATCCTGTATTTTTACTACATTTAATGGGTTGTTGTTTTGTATTTTACATTATAGCCATGGACAACAAAAACAAAAACCATGACGAAACGTATGTTACTTTATATCCTTTAAATAAGTTGGCCACACTTGTATATTTCCCACATATACAATATACTAAGCATCTCTTCAATAGAGGTCGAAACCGAAAAAAATATTTACTATAAAAAACAGTATAACGAATAAAACAAATAACAAAATGATTATGAAATATTTAATATAATAAAAATATTATAAGCAAACGGGATGTTCGTAATAGTTATTTAATTTTTCATTTTTCGAACATTGGTGGATTTATTGCCCACAATTGAAGGTTCTTTTGATCAACATTAAAGGTTCTTTTGACAAACATTAAAGGTTCTTTGCCCATTATTGAAAGTTTGTTTACCCAAGAACTTAACAGTCAGTATATATGGTCAATTTAACAGAGTATGGTCTTTTATATATTTTACTGCATGATATGATTCATGCATTATGTAACAATTTCTTGTTAATGGATCCGCATATAAGAATGTTTCTCAACAATAGGCTTACCTTCTTTTAATAATAATAATAAAGTGTTTTATTGGGAGAAAATCGAAAATATGGACCTGTCCATAAATTTTGAAAACTAGTACATACATAAAAGGATATATTTTATATTTTTAATGAAAATGAAAATTATAATATAATGTAATATCAATTAGAGAGAAGCACTAATAATGTTAGTTGTTTTGGGAATGAAAGAGTTAAGTCTGTAAGTGAAAGATGAGGGTGTGGTTGAAAGAAATGTTTTGATCTTGGAAGGATATTTGGAATAAGCATGTGCATTGTTTTTATGAGCTTGGAGATGAAGTTTTTTAGCGAAAGAAGATCTCCTGGAATCTAGAGATAAGATGTTTAGGTCATTAGGGATGTTTTCTGGATAGTATATCATTCGGATAACTCTTCTCTGGAATTTTTCGAGGATTTCAGATTCTTGTTGGTTAACACCGATGAGGAGAGGCAAGCCATATTCAATAATGCTACGAATATTGGAGAAGTAAAATTTTAGGAGAGCTCTTTTATCAATGATATTTTTAAGTCGGCCGAGAGGGCATAGTTTTTAGATGCAAATTTTATGGTAGCAGATATGTGAGTTGTTAATTTGAGGTGAGGTGTTAATGTGATTTAATAGTGATGTTAATGTAATTTAATGTGAGGTGTTAATTCCGAGAAGTTTGATGTTGTCGCAGCATAATGGGTTGTTTGTGAGGATTCTCTGGTTTCGAGCAATACGCATATAATTTGAGTTTTAGTTCTGTTTAAAGTAAGGCCAAGTTCTTTGCTCTCTGAGTCTACAGTGGATATTATACTTTCAATGTTGGCATGAACAGTCGTAGCATCAGAATGGGGGGAACGGCGGTGGTATCGTCCGTATACTTGATTATGGTTGTAGAGTTAAAGTTAGTCAGGTTGCGAATATATACACAGAAGAGAGAGTGAGATAGCACGCCGCCTTGAGGAACGCCCGATGTTACACTTATGGGTTCACACGTGTACCCAGGAATTTTGACGTATTGAATGCGGTTGCTTAAGTAGTTTTTAAACAGAACAATGAGTCCTTTTCTTAGGCTAGTTTGTATATAGAAAAGATTTGATGAGTTTGTCATGGGGTAATCGAAAGCTTTGCTAAAGTCGAATGCAATAATGGTTGTAGCCGCAATACTTCGGTCGTCCATGTGTTTCTTTAGGTTGTCGTGGACATATATTAACGCGGATGTGGTGTTAGAGTAGGGCTTGAACCCATACTGGTGGAGATCGTAGTTGGCATACATGAGTTTGTATTTTTTCGAGAAAAGAAGTTTTTCGAAAACGTTAGAGCAAATGCATAAAAGGGATATAGGTCTGAGGTCATTTATAGTTGGTTTTCCTTTTTTGGGATAAGTATGATTAAGAAGGAAGACTTCCAGTGTTGTGGTATCTGTCGAAATATAATTATGAGGTTGAAGATGTGGGCTAGCGTTGCGGAAAGTGCATCAGCGCTAATACAGGGCATTGTCGCGGGATATTTTCAGGTCCAGAGGCTTTTTTGTCGTCAAGGTTCTCCAGTGCAGTTCTAACTTCTTCTACAGAGATAGTGGGGCACCAATCATCGTTGTCAACAATAGGGAGATCACCCGAGGGTGAAAAGAAACTGGCGAAGTGTTGGTTGATAATAGCGGCGGGGTTTGGGGAAGGGCTGGACACTTTAAGATTGTCAATGAGGTCTTGAATACTTTTGTTTTTCGAAGTGTTGGCACCCAAAATGGCGTTAAAAATGTTCCATGGAGAATTCTTGACATTCATATTTTTTAGTTGCCCAAATTCGTTTAGACTTGTCGATTTCGTATTTGATTATGAGTTTGAAGTGCTGAAAGAGTGGGAAATTGTTTGTGCGGTAGTCTTGCCAACGTTGGTGAATGAGATTTTTGGTTACTAGAGATAACCAGGGTTTGTCATTAAGGGAGACTGGAATTCTGCGTTTAGGAATTTTGCCGAGCACTTTTTCGATGTAATCGTTAAGTATTTTTAGTTTGTTATCAATATATTCATTGGATATATGATAGAAGTTAGTTCAGTTGGTTCTATTTGTGTATTGTAAAAAGTTCGCAATGTTCAATAAGTTAGTGCGGAAAAATTAATATATTGCAAATTTTTATATATATTATATATATGTAACTTTAGTTGAGGGGGTCAAAGATGGCACCGGCTTTCCTTGGTTTGCTAACTCTGTAATTATATTTTTTATTACTACATATTGTGATAGATTTAATCTAACTTTAGCTCTTGTATCAAATCAGAAAATATTTTGATAAAAAGTTAAACAATAGCTAATTATTCAATCAATCCTCATACAGTGGTAAATTGCTTTTAATAGGTTCAGCCAATGATCATAATCAATAAGGGATTTATCAATGACTTTGAGTGTTTTTACTCCGATAATATATACAGATTTAGTTTATTCTTAAACTTGGTGCACAATTTATACTAGAACAAATATTAAACATGATTAATTGCTGATATTGTTTTAAAAAAATTAGTAAATGGTAAAGTATAACTAATAACTATTTCAACTTTGCGATTATACAATCAATTTAAAAATAATACATCAGTAAATAATATTTTCCAAACAGAAAGTTTCCAGTGAATATAATCAATACAATATAAATGTATAATACTAAAATTATCATTACAAATGAAAGTTTTTTTTTCCGCGACATATGCGCCATTAACTTATTTAAGTGTATACCAATTCCCAAGCTGGGTAAAAGTATGAATACATAAATATGACCACGTAAAAGAGAAACATTTGTATTGATAATTTTTTCTCTTTTAAATTGTTTTATTATTGAGTAATCATTTAAATGTGACCTTTTAAACTTGACCTATAAACGTGACCTATTTAAACGTGACCTATTTAAATGTGACCTTTTAAACTTGACCTATAAACGTGACCTATTTAAACATGACCAGTACTTTATTCTCTGCATGGTTAAGAATATGTTGTTTATTTAAGTTAAATTGATTATAACAACTTGATATATTTGAATTTATTTTTAATTGCAACTGCCTCTCGTACATTGATCTCTCCGCCGGTGCGATAAAAATTAGTATAATCGAATTCTTTAAATCTCTAATTCACTAAATTGGTCTAATCAGATATTTAAAAGCGCATTTCAAATACAAAAACCATATTTACCTACTTCAAACTTACCTACTACATAAGTGCCCTATACTTGTGCCCTACTTCGAAGCTTATCATTTCCATACACATCCGTGCCTCAAAACTGTAAATATTTTCACTCCATTTTTATATTTTTACGCATTAATTGTATTTACAACATATTTAAAGTATGTTATTGTGGGCATTATGAAATTTCACAATTAATATTGTAATAACAACATTTATCCCCATTCTCAGAAATATAATCGTTTTGTTATGTTTAGTGCGAAATTAACAACCAATAACATTATTTTTAACATTATTAACATTATTAACAATAACAATAACCGTAAGTATAAGGAATTTTTGAGATAAAAAGTATACATTAAATCTGATTTCTGTTCAAATTTATATATAAAAAACAGTAAAATATAATTAAAAATGTGTTATTCACTTACAGATAGAAACATTAAACCTCTATAGAATTCTTCACTAAAACAGATGTACTGATCCACATAAAATACACACAACGTACGTATATTAGGACACATATATCCAAGAAAGATACGAAATCATCTATGTTTACCATCTACATAAAGGCAACTCATGTTTAATGATAAAAGTATTCATAAAAAAAATAGGAAGACATTTGTATAATGAACAGTTATCATGTATTATTTATATTAAAATATTAAATACGTAACAATTATCAGTTGGTTTAAGATATAATATAGTAAACTTCTTATATTTATTATACATATCCCAAACATTAATTATTATACGACATATGCAAATATTGTTAAATTAATTATTATTGAAACATACAGAATAATGTTAAAAGTGTTTTAGTGTATTGATTATTTCACAGAATATTACAAATATTCAAAAAATCAATATCGAACACTTCTCGCTATAGAAGTATTATATAGTGGAATTAGTAGAGTTCATACATATTTATATCTCCAATTGTACGTTAGTTTACGAATTATGATCACAAATTAACTATCTAGCTTAACCTTATAATCTAGCTTAATATAATCAATTATAACTGCGGTCGGTGAAATAAAAATAAAAATATCCATAACTTGAGATAAAGGTGACGATTGTCAATAATTTCAACGTTTCGTGAAAATGACATGGTGTTCTCCGGGTGCGTGAACACTCCCCCAAGTGCCATCTAAGACTGTGTCAATGTTTTTCAAACTCTCCTCATCCAAACGAACGGTAAAGCGCTGCATGGCAGACATTAAAAAGAGAAAGTACTCCTGCTGAGCTAGACTTTCACCCAGACAGTTGCGTTTGCCCATGCCAAACGGGATCAGGTATTGGCTTGGTTGGTACACCCTTTCAGACGTTAGAAATCGTTCTGGGTTGAATTTTTCTGGACTATCCCAGTATTTTGGGTTGAAATGAACACCACCCATAACATTAGAGTAAATGTTGGTAGTTGACTCTATTTGATAGCCGCGGAAGAAAGTATCCTTCACCGCTTTTCGCTCAATTGACATGTGTACCACTGACGAATAGCGCAGAACTTCGTCCATGAAGGCCTGACAGTAATGAAGTTTCTTTCTATCTCCTAGATTGGGTCGACGACTGTTTCCAATCACTTCATCAATCTCGCCGTGAATAAGCTTCTGCATATCGGGGTTGATCGAGGCCATCACCAGAGCCCAAGTGATCGAAGACGTGGTTGTGTCAATCCCCGCAATAAATAGATTAGAGCACATTCCGACTATCTGGTCATCATCAAAAGTATGGCTCTCTCCCTTGGCTGATAGCTTGGCCTGCTGTTCAAGATAGCACTCGATTAAATTGGTGGGATCATCTTTCGGGTCATATTTCTGTTTGTAAATTCTCAACTGATCTGCAAAAAAATTCTTCAAAACAACTACAGCTTTACAGAAAGGATCCCGATCTAAAATCGGTTTAAACATGGGCAGGGAACAGAGGAAGGGGAAAAATAAAGGAAGCGCGTCGCTAACTCTTCCCCACTCTGTAATTATCTCCACCATCTTAATGTTATTATCAATGGCATCATTACCGTAGTTAAATCGTTCGCCAAACAAGAAGACAAAAATAATGTTTGTGACACCCTTGATAAACACGTCTTTCGTTTTCACTGGTTTTCCCACCTCTTCAAGAATCACTGGCTCTATGAATTCCGTCTCTTGCATAATTTTGTCCTCTATCATACTTTGACCAAAGCCAAATTTTCTTAGCGATTTCAAGGTAAATCTTCGGTGGCACCATAATTTCTCTCCGTTCACAAAAACAATGCCATTTCCGTCAGTCATCGCCTTGAAGAAAGGGCCATCAGGACGATAGTTGAAGATATCACCTTTGTCAATGTAAGCATCCTTCATTGATTCATAAGAGTTCATTATAAGAAATTTCTGCGTGCCAATTTGAATGGAAAATACGTCATCATATTTCTTTCCCATGATATTAATGTATCTCAATACTTCCATACCACAAACCCATGGCATCGATCCAAAAAATGGAATTCCCAATGGACCTGGATGATTACGTTTTCGATTAATATAGTAACGAATCCAGACGAGGGTCAGTAGTACTGCGATAAGAGCGATAATAATTTCCATTTTCTTGTTTGCTAAATTAATTCTGAAAGAAAATTTTAAAAAAGCAATTTGATATGATTTTAAATAGTTATAGTCAACAACATCAAAATATTCTTAAATGTTTTGTATGGGCCTTAAAATGAAAGCGAGAAATACATAGAGATATTGATTATTGTATGTTACTTAGTAAAAGTAATTACAAACACATGACATTAACACTTTTACATTAAATCCTTAATCCAATATTTTAGTGAAAAATATTTAGCATTTTCGGGATGAATTAAATAGTTTCAAAGAATTTTGAACATTTAGTTATGTTTTTTGTTTTTATTTAATAAATGTTGATCTATCTTATAATTTATATATTGATTCAATGTATTAACGTATTCTTTTAGAATATATACAAATGATTAAACAATTATAAAGGTACGTACTACAACACTAATCTAATCCAAGGTTATCCAAGGTTTGTCAAGAATATATAATCTCTATTCTTTTGTTCTCTATGGTTTGAAACTGTTATTTTATTAAATAAATATAACTGAATTGTAAAAACGGCTCATACATCGACGAGACATAGCAGTCTTTACATACAAGTTTCAAAAGTCACAACAAAAACATCTCGGTAACGAGTAAACCCTACAGGAGACATCACCAGCTAGCAGTACACGTTCCTTTTCGGTTAAGAATCTCTTGACAAAGAAAACAATGTTATGCTTACGTAAGATAATATTTATTAACTCAACTGTAAACAGAGATGGTAGCTGGACATATATGATTTCCGATGATTCATGACATTGTAGACATTTACTAATAAACAATATAAATAAGAAATACGAAGTTATAGTAAATGGTACATTTCTAAAGAGATTCACGATTTACTTAAGTTCTACTTAAGATTTCCGACTAAGGTTAACAAGGCAACAAAGTGCATTAAGTTACTAGATATATTATCGATTAACATATATAAATATATTATTAGCGTAGCTAACTTAATGCGGTACAAAGTTAGATGAGCAATTAAAAATATAAATCATACAATCAACGAAATATAAATATTTCACAAACAAATTTAATTGTTATTTTTAAGGGATCTACTTTAATTTTTTCATCATAGCCACAATCTCTTGTTATAGATTAATCTTGACAATATATGCATACCGCAAAAACTAAATGCTTTTCTAATAATAAGTATAATTTCTTTTATAACATTTAATTTAACTAGGCCTTTTGGATAAATATTTTTTTATCTAAATGCATTTTCTATTAAATGTATTAATTTCAATATTAACATTGAACAAAAATATTATAAAAAACATTTAAAAAACAAAAAATTATTTTATTCTAATAATTTTATTAAAATATATTATTCTACAAATGTGATTTAAAATTGATTTTTCTATACACACTAAAACTTTATATTTATTAAAAAATGCATTATATATTTGTTTTGTTTTAATTTTTGTAGTTGTTGTATCTATAGTATTGTAGTATTTCTATATTTCACAATTTTCGTTGAATAAACCTTTTTTTGGCTTATGCGTAACAATTGACAAAAGTCACATTATGCAGTAAAACTTATAATTCATCAAATGTTCAAAACTATTTTTGGAATTGGCTGTTACAAACAGATTTTTAAATAATAAAAGCGTTTTTCATCGCCAAATTTTGTCCTCAGCTATCAATAAAAACAAAAAAAAATATTATCCACGACAATAATAATACATGTGATTTTGACAAATGATGACGCCATTATGATTTTTGACAAATTATGACATCATTGGCGTTAAACCGCGCGACCAACTATCATAATATTTAAAATGTTGAAAACTTCCATTTAGCCTCCAATGTGATACATTTCCGGAATAATATATGCATTGCATTGCGACATACATCCGATTAAATTTGTGCACACATAATAGGAGAAATTGTTCTCGCAACCTTTCTCTCGTGATACAATATCAATATTGTGATATATTATTAACAAGCTCTTAACATTTATGCGTTAATATATGATCATAGATAATCCGAAAAGGCATATACAATGTTTTGTGGTTATAGATCATGTTTATTTTATGTGAATCAAAATCTTTGAAATAGGCCTACACGCCAATTTTTTGCATTTATCATCTAATATCAGTTTTCTGGTAACAATATATAATTTACTGAAATACAGAAAAAAAAATTAAATCAGAAAGATTCTAAATTATTTAATAAATTAAAAATAACTCGTTATATTGAAACATATTTTTCAACAAATAATAGGCCTATTAGCTGCATGTATTTTCTGTAATTTGAGCAGGAGGGAAAACTTACTGTATTTTGAAATACTTTAAATACAAGAACAATTATATAAATTACAAAATACATACAATATTAATTAATATACATAAAATTTCATTCTCACCACAGTTGTGAATTTAATGTTCATTTAGAAGTTAAAATAATTTTTTTAAATGCTTCAGTCGAGGCATCTTACATGATATAAGATATATATATATATATATATATTCTCCACTGCTTACGTTGTCAACGTGTCTATTAACGTAATGCTCGTCTAAACAACCCAATTTAAGAAATATAATTGTGTGGTCTGTATTTTACACTTCAGAGTATGATTGCGTAACTGAGTCTGCCAGCGATGACACCTAGTAAGTACGTGGCAAACTGAAATTAAATACTGTATCATGCACTTATGTATTGCAATGCAATAATATATTATCATATATTAATCATTTGTAAACTGATGTGAAATAAATTACCGTTACAATATTACTAGCTTTACGTGATTGTAAGGTATATAGTACAATAACGTTGAACTACGCATAAAAATAATCACTAACTATATATTATTTATATACATATATATATAGGTGCAATACAATAAATCAACTAGTTAAAATGATGAGTACATTTCAACCTCTATATAATTGAAAATTATTTACTACCTACTCAATCAGAGTTTACCCGACTGATCATGATTAACCTTCTCTACCCTACTCAATCCTCCATAATCTTCTTTAGTTCGCTACTTTGCATGCCTGCTGTCTTCTTCCATTTGCCTGATGTAGTGACTTGCAGGTCTTCTAGTTTCTCTTCTCCCACGTACATTTATTGGCTCCCAGAATAACAGCAGATCATCTACCGTTTCGTGTTGCTTCTCCAGCAGCAGCCTATGCGAATGATGATCGGCGGTTATTGATAGTCTCGTCTCTGAAAGCTTCGGGTTACCTCCGGCCGTATAGATATGTATTAGTGCGGTGTTCCCGCCAGTCAACACAACACAATACGTTACTCCTAGAAGTCTAGTGTAAGCATACTTTAATTTTTTTGTAATCCGATCTATTTCACTTCAACTTTCTGAACCCTTTCCCGAACTGGGAAATGGAGCGTTTATTATTGTGTTATCACTAAATGTTTACGAAGTGTAACTTGAGATAATATAAATAATAACAGTTAATAAAAGTTATTAATGACCCCGAATATACTAATTAATTATGAACAAATTTATTTCGTTTTTATAAACAATTTTATTATCTTTATAGATTTATGCGTCCCTCTAAACTGATGAAAACTGTTTATTCTCTATCAGACATATTTCAAAGGGATTATATTATTTGCACAAGTAGTAGGGAAGGAGCTCCTTGAATCCACCCCCCCCTCCGCCCACGCATTTTTTTTGATGACACCCCCCCGTGACCTTGA
>JAUZND010004861.1:0-11489 GCA_034780555.1 Coelogynopora nodosa
GGGGGGTGATCTAGAGCGCATCCTTCTATAAAATTCAAGGTTAACAATAATGTTCAACATAATACAGCTATCCACAAAGGGGATTTTAAGATATCAGCCAATGCAGAATCTTCCTTTTACTGCAAGAATTTTAGAATATGTTAAGGTTTACCCCTACAGACACATTAAAGAAACTATCCACCGTGATGATATGCCAACAATTAATCGTGATCGTGGATGGATAACTCTATGTTCTAAATTTGTATAGAAATAACATTGTGCAATTTTATGTATAAGATCTATCTATAGTTATCGACCTACTTATCTATATTGCCTTTAGATTTTTAAGATTTATGAATTCTAATTTTTTCAACAATTTTTCCAACAATTTGTTTTAGTTTAAAATATTTTCATATATTTGAAATATGAGTACATAAATTTATAATGCTTTTATAAATTTTATAGTGTTCAAGGAAATTATCTGAAGTTTTAACTATCGTACTTATTTTTCAAATTAAATTTTTGACTATTTATTTTATAAAGCAAAGGATGTAAAATTTTAATATTTATATTAATCCCGCGATTCAAATTCTTAATAACAATATTTTTCGCAATTAAATATTAAAAATATTCGTTTCATACCCCTGACCAGTTTTTAACACTCTACACAATGATATTAAATATATCACGATGGATTGTTGATAAAGTTTATTATTGGGCATATTAAAAATGCTTAATATTATTACATTTATAGTGTTTTAAATTTATAGATTGTTCCGTTTTTAAGTTCTGTTTTCTTTACATAGAGTAAAATAATGAATTAATTATCTCAATGTTATACTATTCAGTTTTTCACGGGCTATTTACCGATGATAAATACTACTGAAAAATATTTTGCTAATGAGCAACCACAAGTCAAAAATCGGAACACATTTTCGCCAAAGTACGTATGAATTCTTAAACAATATTTATGTTTTTTTGTTGACAATAAAACTACAACAATTCATATAAAGCATTAAAAACAAATTAATTTTTTTTAGCTTATAATATTAATCTCTTCACGGGCTATTTATAAATATTAAATTTCAAGGACTTTTAACTTTTAAAAGGGGAACCGTCACACGTAAAACGGAACACAATATTCAAATTTTGCGAAATATTTATGTTCTTAATTTTTAGATAAATTTTGCTTGTTTAATTGTTTTGTTTACTTTTACTTCATAAAGTAAAAAATAATTAATGATCTCATTATTCTACTATTCAGTTTTTCATAGGCTATTAAAAGATGCTAAATGTTACTCCAAAATATTTTGCAAAAGGGAAAAAAGAGGCAAAAGCAGAAAACATTATGGTCAAAAAATTAGATTTTCAATTTTGTAAGGATTTTGTACACAAGAAAACTACAACAATTTATATATTGTACTAAATTTTTTTAAATATTTTTTGCTTATGCATGATATTATTCTCTTCATGGAGAGCTGAAAATTGTGTATCATCTTCAAAATCAATAACACATTTTAATATGCAATGAAAATGAAATTTATAAAACTTTGAAAGACTCTCATTTGAGTTTGATAAGACCAATTTGCAATATTTTTGCAGAAAAAATGCAAAAAATTAAAATTTAGAAAACGAAAAGAGTCGAGAATTAACGGGCTACTCTCCAGTTCTAATCTATTTTAAGATGTAATGTTTAATGTACTGTATTGTTTAATAATGCAGAATTACTTCTCAAATTGAAGAAAGTTTTTGGATGTAATGTGCAGGTGTATTTGGTAACTAACCATGAGAAAAATAGAAGGTTTATTTAATTATCAATATGTTCAAGTCTTTGAAAAACAGAAAGCATTGAGATTGAAAATTAAAGAAAAAAAATTCAATATTTCACTTCAAATTATTTTCGAAGATGATTGCTGATTGTGTGTTCTTTTATGGTGATTTAGCCTATTTGAATAGTTTGAAAGTGAATTATACAAAATTGATTGTATATTTAATTAATAATGTATAATAATGTTTATTTATTTTCTAATAACTAGCCTTATCAACAAAGTCTATTTACACACCCTGTATATTGTTATTTGAGGATTATTTTGCAATATAATATTGCATGTTGTGTTCAGCTGTTGTATTCATGTTATTGATGTGAACATATATATATATATATATATTATGCATGTGCATGTTGCGTGTAAAAGACAAATTAATAAATTGAAAAAGGAAAATATTTAAGCAATTTAAATAAAAATCTAAGTTTTTATAGAATATAACAAAAATTAAATATGACACTTTTTACCAAACATTATTAGAAACATGTTAAATATCTGCAATACAATCAAACATTAAAAAGCAAACAGAGCAACAGATTTATAATTAATGTTTTAGAGCGACGTGGTAGAATCCAGAAAGAGCAGAGTGTAAAAAATTCACAAATTTTCGTTGGTAAAGTTTAAAAAGTTTTTGACTGATTAACTAGAATTTGTTACCATATTATTTAGCTTATTTTACCTAATTCATAAATGTTCATAAAAATGTCCATTAGTCCGCCTGTGATGACATCATTGTTTAATTCAATCCTAGTTAGATAAAATGCAAATTTTATAATTGGTATGAATACATTTCATGAATATAATAAAAAATAATCGTTATATTTTAGATTTAGATTTTATAGAAATGTGTTTCGGACAAATCCCCTATTTTTATGTTGGCATGTTAAAAATAGTATAAGATTTCTTGAGAGTTGTGACGTAATGAATGTTACGAAAAACAATTATTTTGTATATTTGTTTATTGAAAAAATATCAGTTTATAAAAAATATATTTCGTTTGAATAAATAAATAAAATTATTTTTATTAGTGCCGAACTTATTTCGTTTTTTATGATAATGGCAACCTTCTTATAATTAATTAAAATATAGAATAATTAGTGCTATACATCTCATTGATGACGTCATATTTTTTGAGGAGAAAATGAAGTAAATAACACATGTAAATCGGCAGGTATAGTACGACGTAATTTTATAAATATATTTTCACGAAGTAAAAAGTAGACAACTTTGACTTGTTCTTGATAAGGTGGTGTGATATATACTTCTTATTAAATGTTGATAAAACAATATGAAACAAAAACAAGATTTTGATAAGATTAATTTTTACTTATTCTTATGCTCATACTTATAATTAGTGTTGTCAATGCTTGATCGAAATCAAATGTGATTTTTTAACTACTTTTAATTTAATAATTTAAAGTGGACTTTTGGGCAAATATACGAATAATAATTTTTAATTAAAAACAAAATTGAGCAATATGTATATCTATATCTATATGTATATCTATATAGGACCATAATTATATGGATATACATTTCTTAAAAGATGATATAAAGGTGTCATATTAATAACACAAAGTGAAATAGACAGAAAAACATTTTTATTGAAAATAATATCCATTTTAAACAATTTAGTTTATCTTACAGACTTCACAAGTATTAAATTAATGTTTTGCGTTTATTTAAAACAAAAACAAAAATTAAGATCATATTATAAACTTTTCCTATTCATTAATTAGTCGGTAATTAATAAAAAGCTATTCTTATTAATCAGAATCTTTCATGGATCATATATATTCTATTTATACCCGTATTTCTTATTATAACGGTACCTATATAATTTTATTAGAAAATTGGACAACTTTTCATGCATATTAATTCACATACAGTACGTCGGACATGATCATTTTGGATAATCTAAATCTTGATAGTATACGATAACCGATTACATAATAGCTCTACGAAATTTATATTTTGAGACATATTGAATTATATTAATATTTTAATAAAAAAAATTGAATAAAATTTATAATAAACTGTAACCCCTTTACGCTTTTATGGGAATTAACAAACATTAAAAATAAAATAACAATAAAAAATCAAAATAGTTAAGTTCAATATAAGTTTATAGTAGATAGTATAGACAGCCTGTATTATGTATGTACTTTCTATTTTGTTCATTAGTAAAATAAATGAACAACTTCAAATTGGTCTGTTTCTCATTCTCATTCAGGGGCGGTAAACTAGTCTTCTGGTGACTTTACTCAGTAGTGCAAGAAGTGCACTGTATGTGATTGTGACAGTGCGTATCACTCTATGTTATATGAATATAATTGATAGAGTATAGATAATTCTTATATAGTATAATACAATCGTTATGGGCGTGAATCCAAGAAAAATAAGTTTAAAAATATATTTTTTGTGCGAAAATTGTGTGACAACTGTAATGCTGACTTGATATATATATATTTACAATAATAATTAATCGACATTTTTACTACAAGTATAGATTTATTATTGATGATGCTTTACATAACTTTGCACATACTATTATTGGGAAATATACAAAAAAATACTTCTATACGTTAAAAATAAATAATAGCTATAATTCTTTTTAATTCCAGCCTGTTCATCATAACAGTAGTGAAATGTTTAGAAATGTTTATACCATATGGATGATAATATGCTGTGATTACACAATTTCATCGTAAATGTATGTCATAATAGATTTTAACTATTTTTCTATAACGCGAAGTGTACTTGCCTCAGATATCTTTTTTTAAATGGAATTTATTAATTATATTACAGGATTTATTCCTGTCTTCCAGGAGCAACGGAATTTCTATTGACTGAATCATCACCGTCCGCTGAAAATGCATGGTTAGCATTCACAGATCGAAGAATATATTTTTTAAACAAAGAAATTAGCGCTTTTCGAATATATGAATCAAAAAGGAAATAGAACAGCTGAAAATAGAAAAACAGAATACAACAATATAATAACTAAATAATAATACACAATTTTCTAAGACTATTACGTATGCAATAATGGTATCATATTGACTATTTAAAATACAAATGAAGCAACATTTTGGTATGGCTGATGTAACGCAGGTGGTGTCCAGTTGACTCCAACATTTTAAAATTCCCGTATACTGTTTAACCAATATTCGCGATATTTTCCGTAGTTTTTTTTAT
Organism: Coelogynopora nodosa; assembly: GCA_034780555.1. Classification (NCBI taxonomy): domain Eukaryota; kingdom Metazoa; phylum Platyhelminthes; order Proseriata; family Coelogynoporidae; genus Coelogynopora; species Coelogynopora nodosa. Next base: position 5,004 of record JAUZND010004861.1, read on the forward strand.
AATTGATGATGAATGACTGAGTGTAAAATGTTGTCAATTAAAAAATGTTATGACCAAAGTTGATGAGGTTTACTTTTGATTGAAATAGTTAAAAATATGTTTTTGATCTGATACATATTATTTGATGAATGAATCGATTTAAAAGGTGAAATGTAAACAAACTGTTTTCTTCTCATTTATTGAGATTTAAATAAATTACAATTGAAACTGGTTGTGTATAAAAAATTAATAAAAAAACAATTTCGATCTACTCTGATCCGATAAGAATTACTAAATCAAGTTTTGGTTAAATAATGTATCTCACATTTGTAATATAAGCTACTTACACTCATACAGTGAGTATGTTGAAAATTATCAAAATTGGTTGTATTAAATGCTCGAAAGGTAAGCACACTGAATAGTCTTTTTTGAAATTATTTTGAATATGGAAAATTTGAACTAAACATAACTGTTTTGAATTGGGTGATCCTATTTGATTAGATCAATATTTACCAGATCAATATTTAGTTTTCGAATTGATCTTACTTGTACTATACCAACTAGGTATGTCTAATTTATCAAGTATCAACGAATTTCAACAACATCGGTTGTGTATTCGCTTAAGTAGTTACTAAATGTATGACCATAAAGATATCTTTTAAGAAAGTGTGTTAATTTTGTAAAATTGATCCCTTTATCCGTTTTAGATATAAAGATTATTTTAAATACAAACTAGGCAGTAATGGCATATTACTTCAAACTTAATGTAATTACTTGTTTGTTTTCAATATACATGTAGATCAAATATATATGAAAAGAATGAAATATCTTCTGTTAACCATTAAAATATTCCAATTGTAACCATATTATTCACTATTAGTCCGTAATTAATAGAAATAGAGACATGACCGATACCGAGAGCGCTTGATATATCTGACAAGGTTGCAAAACAACGCATTCAGCTTTATTTAATGCATTTTAGTTTGATAACAATAATAACATCTTTTGTAAACCTTGCACTAGCGCTTCTGACATCATTTGATTTTAAGCGCTTTATAAATATATAATAATTATTATTAATTATTATTATTATCTTATAATGATATTTAGCCAATTATATCTAAAATATTCTATATAGGCTATTAAAAAGTAGTCCCATATTTTCAGGTTTTGAAAACTATTATAAAAAGTGACATTAAATGACAAGTCTACACGGCCCCACTGTTCAAAGACTTTTAAACACTACTAGTTGATATGAAAGTTGATATGGAACAAATTTAGGACATTCATGAGATACTATTTGGTGACTATTTTAAAATAAATATAACTAAAATTTAAAAAAAATCATAAATTGACAATAAATTATTATTTTATTATTAGCGTACAAAATAAACTTCTGGGTTTATGTTGGTGCTATATAGCTATACCAAATATAAAAGCAAAATAAACTTGTTTGGAATCTAAACTACTTTTTTACTTCAGTGACATTTGCAGCATTTTAGAACTAAATATAACATCAGTAAACATATTTGGAACATGAGGATATCGTTTTGGGAAATATAATAAAATAAATTTTTGTTTCGTAAATGATTATTTTGTGCCTTTAACTGACAATTCTAATTAATTATACTTTTACTATTTGAATTCCGATCATAATAAATTGTTGTGTATGTACAACGTAGGCCTATATATACAACGTATACAATGTATACACACAACATAGCTTACCGGATTCACAGCATAACTGAGTCGGAAAAGAAATTTTATCCACATGGTTGAGAACACTACCTTATCGTACTCGCCCGTATTGTAGAATATCCATTGTGGGAAAATTGACAGAAGCAGGATGACGCTACACGCAAACATAGCTCCACTGCCCCGGGATCTTTGCATAATTTCTGCACGGCTCGCTCCAGAACTTGCCATAATCAAGCGTAGAAAAATACACATGTAAGAGAGCAGCGTCACCGACAGGGGGACATAAATGGCATACAGGCTCATAATAACGCTCGGCATATTGATGACATATTCACGACAATCGCCAATGAATGTATCCATTTCATACTTGAACCAGGTACCTACACCAGCGAAATAAAAGATTGTAGGTAGCGCCATGCTTATTGTCAACCATGCGATAAGAGCTGCCCGATTTGTAATATACATACGGTAGGTTATGGGTGTAAATACAGCCAGAAATCGATTACAACTCACTAACATTTGTCCGCTAATAGAAGAGGTGAAAAATATTGCATAAGCTGGGCTTTCCCAGATGCAAAATGCATCATTGCCCATCAAAACACCATGGATCATGAGATAGTACGATTGGAAGTTCTCAAACGGCAAGTGGAATGCATTGAAGGCAAAGTCAGTCGCGCATACCCCCGACAGAAGGAGGTAATTTGGCTTATGAAACTGTTTCACCAGGCCGATTACTGCCATTGTCAGAAGGTTACCAAAGGCTCCGAGAATGTTTGTACCGATGGAACATGTCATCCAGAGATTCATTGGAAAGTTAGCATATGCTCGTTGTATGTCGCTCTGATTCATAATATTGATAAGTGACTAAATGAAACAAAAACAGTGAAATAACCAGTCAAAAATATTGATATTGAATATCAACATAAATTATATTTTAATAATATTGGGAAATATTTATGGATTCTTTTTATTTCGCCAGGATTCCTTAAAATATTTCCAAGATCTTAGTGTGATTTGGGATTTTGAAATCTTATGAAAAGCTTATTAAGTTAAATTTTAAGATATTTTAAAATTTGTGTTAAATAATTCATGGCATCCCCCCCCCCCCCGACTCCCCACTCCCATATTTTTCTTAGTGCAATAATAATAAAAATGAATACATTGTTACCATGTAACCATTGTTAACATTGTTACCATGGAAACTATATTTTTACAGTTTTTCAGTCGCAAGTCTAAGATCAAAGCTTTGAGGTATTTCTTTACGTTCGGCTCGTCTAAATGTATAATGTATATATGTATAATCTGTCGGATTTGAAGCGAACATTAGCATGAAGTTTAGTTTCATGATGAAAATTATCTTTTTGTATTTTTGTATTTTAATGTTTTAACCTCAACACGTCGCCACAGGACCTAATTATGGGGGACAGTAACATTGGTCATATTAATTAAAGAAATTTAATGATTTAACACTTTTTTCTAGAAAAGAAAAGAAAAGTAAAAATGTATTATATGTATATATATTTAATACTGTTAAAGTAGACACCTTCTAAAAATAATTCATATAGTTGTTTCTGCTTATATTTTATATATTTTAACAAAATATATAAAATTAAACAAAAAACTGAGTGTTAAAATGTAGTTCTCAATAAAATTGATCAAATAATATATATAATATATAGAAGACTACATTTTTAGGTTTATATATATATATATATATCTATACTGATCTAGTGTTATACAATGTAGGTGCAATAAGAAGAGTTTTAGTAATTAAGAGATGGCATTAAAAATGGCTCTCACAATTATAATGTATAAAGCACTTCTGGAATTTACTTATAATTCGGGTATATATGCAAAATTAACCAAAATCACATCCTGATTATGTTTTGAAGTCTTAAAATTATAATTTATAAAGTCCTTTTTAAAGACGCTTTTTTAATGGAGCCACTTTTGTTTGAATAAATATAATATAAACGTACAGAGATGTATCCAAAATACATAAGAAACATAATTTTAAGGTATCACAAATTTGACATATTACGTCAAGATTTTACAACCAACTTTAAAGGTTTGAATTATTTGTTTGCGCAACACGAACTATCCGGATTGATGGATTATTTATTATCAAGCGTATATCAATGATTAAAAAATATTCGACATATTCTATTCCGGATCATATTCTTTATTGACGCACTACGGATGCCACGAGAGTCAATAGTTAAGCCTGGAGACGTTTTATCCAACCATTGCTCATACAAACTGGTCAGGTATCCGCTATAAAATATTTTATTATGAAATTAATCATCAATTTAACAATAAATACATGTTAAGATTGTTTATAATACAATATGAGTCGTATTTATTTGAAAAAACTCCAACTAAAAAAACTATAAGCGAAGCTATGTAAATATTATTATTCCTATGAAGGTGATTTGACTAAACATTTTCAATAGATTAAAATGATTTAATTTTTAAATGATAAATTCACCTTCAACATTTATTTTAAAAATCGCGTATTGTTTGCAAAAAAGAGTTACAATGGCTATAAATTATAAAATTGTAAAATAATATGACTAAATAATATAATAATAAAACATTATTATATTTAATTCATGTAATAATGATTTATAATATTTCATGACATATACTAATATGCCCGCTTTCAACATCAATAGAACACAAATTAAAAAAGAAATATGTACGCTATAAATACTTAATTTAGTTTAATTCAAATTTAAATTGTCAAAATACAACTAATTAATTCAATAAATATCTTTAAACATTTTAATTTAACAAAAATATATTATCTCTCAATGAATATTTGATGCTAAATGTTGACGCAACAATTTATTTGCTTGAAGTCATAAAAGCCATAGGTTAGAAACAGATTGGTGAAATTTAATAGCTTAATGTAATTGATAAAACATCACATTTTCCCTTCAATATTGCATGACAATTTTATTTAAAAAATTTCAAATCTGAGATAATTTCTGAATATTAAAATGAGTATGTAACGTAACAACTGTTAGCATCTTATTAAGAGTATCATATTTCTCTGTATTTCACATTGTAAAGCTTTACACTTTTTACATCATGAGCTCGACAATACAATGATAATAAAATAGACAAAGTGCAATATTTGATATTCCTGTGCTTCAGTTTTTAAAATTTTATTACATATTTAACTAATAGTTGGATATGAATGGAAACACACTATATAATGACACATTCACATGAACTGCTCGGTCATGCAACATAAATAACAAATTAGTTAGCAAATTGTTAAATTAAATTAAATAACAAATTGTTAGCAATATGCTATAATTTTCTGAAAACTATTAAAACGCAACGTCAAAAATATTTATTAAACTTTTAATGACTTTAGTGTTCAAGAAATGTATAATTGCTTTGATTAATTATCACAAGTTTATTTGTGTAAATTAAGTTATTTAAGAAAGGTATGTATTGAATTATAAATTGTATATGGTGAAAGATGTCGTATAAATCAAAATGTTTTACTTAATTTTATCGTATTTAGAGCAAAAATATTAAATTAAAAGTACTACTTATTTATTTTTCAACTAAAATGTCAAAATTGCAATATCATAATCGTTTTGTACACAATAACATATGGTATTTACTATGTTATAATTATATTGTTAAAATGAAACTAATAGTATATATTTTTAAAAAAATATTGTGAAAGAAATTGTTTGAAATATTTTACATCGATGATAAAGGTATTCATATTTGTTTGATATTGCAATTATATTAGAATGGAACTATTTAATTAAAAAATAGAACACAATATTCATGTTGGAAGTATATTTAATTAACTTTGTTAGTAGTATGGAAAGTGTATATCTAGGCTACCCCCCAAAAAAATGTTTGATCACTTATCCCCCACCCGAGGAAATCTTTGAATTTTCGCTTAAAAAATTTTCTAAATTTTTTCAGCCAATTAGAATAGAGTATTTTTTTTTGGTTACTATGGCATCCTATTGGCTGATTTTAACAAGGTCAAGGTCGTTTCTGACTTATTCAAGGTCACATAGTTCGATTTTGCTAATTTGAAGTTGATCAGAGGTACCCTATTGGTAGTAATCGATCATTCAAGTAGAATTATTGATTTTTCTCAATACGATGCATTGTGGTCATGCAATGTCCGATCTGGATGATTTCAGTGGTGGGGATTCGGACTAGGTCAAGGTAGCTGAGTTTGATTTTACTAATTATAAATTGATCAGAGGTACCTTAATGGTAGTAATCGATCATTCAAGTAAAATAATTGATCTTCCCCAATACGGTGCATTATGGTCATGCAATGTCCCATTTGGATGATTTCAATGGGGATTTTGACTAGGTCGAGGTAGGTGAGTTCGATTTTACTACTTACGATTGATTAGAGATACCCTAATAGTAGTAATCGATCATTCAAGTACAATTATAGATTTTCCCAATACGTTGTATCATAGTCCAATGATGTGAAAAACCGGGTGGTTTCAATGGGGCATTCCGGCTAAGTCGGGGTCGTTGAGTTCCATTTTGATATTTAAAAATCGGTCATTCAAGCACATTTATAGATTTTTCTTGATGCGATGCGTTGCAGGCCTACGTCGCCGATCACGCCGACTAAGTCAAGTCTGAACATTTGTTTGAGATATACTACTACTATAAGTAAACTATAAGTATACTGTAAAAGCGCTATACGTATACACTATACGTATATACTATAAGTACACTATAAGTATGCTATAAGTATACTATAAGTATACTATAAGTATACTATAAGTATACTATAAGTATACT
>JAUZND010004862.1:0-11489 GCA_034780555.1 Coelogynopora nodosa
AATGTCCCAATAAGAACTTTAATTTTTTTGATTATTTAAAGGAAATTGTATGAAGTTTGTGTAATATTTAAAGATTACATTATATATATATATATATATACGTATATTAATTTTAACCGCTCATTGTACAAAACTGGTATTCTATTGTCTACGGCCAACCTTGAATAGATATCCGCGCCTGTTTGAAGGATGGCCTTGAAACATTCATAACTTCCTTGAGATGCTGAAATCAAAAATGCCGAGTTTCCCCGTCTGTCTTTTAAACGGTAGCCAATGTTACTATCACCAGCAAACATCTTCAAACACTCCATGTTTCCCGTTCTAAAATTTAGAGAGTTATTATGAATTTTTAGAACGTTTACCATCTATATTGATGCAACAAAAAAGTCAGGAAAACTTTTAAATTATAAAGAAGCAATAAAACGATGAAGAAATTATGTTTTATATTGACAAACGTTCGAGCTTTGGACATTAGTTAGGTTCCTTAGTGTTTTTATGTGGTATACTTGTTTAGTAATTGTTTAGAAATTGTTTAGAAATTGTTTAGTATATATTAAGTAATTATTTAGTAATTGTTTAGTAATTGTTTAGTACTTGTCTAGTAATTGCTTAGAAATTGTTTAGTATTTATGAAGGAATTCTTTAGTAATTGTTTAGTACTTGTTTAGTAATTATTTAATATTTATTTAGTATTTATTTAGTGTTTATTTAGTATTTATTTAGTATTTATTTAGTATTTATTTAGTATTTATTTAGTGTATATTTAGTATTTATTTAGTGTATATTTAGTTTTATATAATATTTATTAAATATTTTAATTAGTAGTTTCCTTAAACCCCAGTTTGGATTGAAAGCGCGGGTTTTTGTTATTTTAAAATATTCTACTCATGTATTTTTTTTAATGTAGGCCTATTTACTATATTATTATTGTGTATTTACTTGTATTTGCGTTTTTATTTAAAACTTGTTAAAAGATGTCCGTTTTATCAGTTAAATATGGAAATCTTTAAAATAAAATAAAGACATACATTAAGAATTATATAAATATTTAAATATTTACTTTTACCATTATCTGAAAATGCAATGTATATAATAAATACATTTATAAATTAGCAGATGAGTTAAATTATAACATTAAATTTTTAGGTTTTTAATGGTTAAAATATAAATTTGAAAAATTATTTAAAATATCAATTAAAATATTGCACAATATTTCTATTTTAAAAACAACCTTGCTGCATTGTGTGTTGGTGAAATTCCTTCTTTGTTTAGGGCAGAAATTGATGCTCCTTTAGAAATCAAATATTTACAGATCTGTGAAACAAGTGTAAAATTTTTAGTTTTAGAAGCTAAACATTTACACCAACAAAAAGTGCGGAAAATAATAATGACATTTTTTATCATATGAAACGATTTATTTCATGTATTTCACTGTTCAGAAGAAAACAAATCGAAGCTCGGGGCAAGTTCTGTGAATATAGTCAATTTTGTAACAAAAAATTAAAATTCTATTGAAAAATGGTCACGTCAATTTAATACAAATTATTGACACTTAAATGTTTATGTTTGCTTTTAGTCGTCGGCAACCGACAAATACAGAACATATTTTATAAATTTGTTCGTATATATAAAAAAGAATATGGTCATATCAAGTATGAAGCTTATCATTTTTTCTAAACTCTGTTTAAGTTAATCAAAATATTATATTAAGAAGAAAGAATTAAAAACTGTCATTCGTTCGATAAATGTTAAGGACGGTTATTGTGAAAAATGTGTTTAATTTTATTGTAACACTATAAAAATAGCATTTCTTTTTGGGAGATTATAGTTTAACTCACTTATTTACACTGGCCATTTTTTAATTTAATAAAATATATTATACAATTATAAACTATTATAAATGTACATATAATATAATACTATAAGTAATATTAAACACACAATATATGTAAGTATATTTATATTTCTACTTATACTTGTCTCCAATTCTTTAAAGCATATCGTATATTTATATGAATGGGAATGAAAACAGTCAAGAAAAGTTTAAGCGTTATGGGCAAGTAAAAAATCAATTTTACCTCAATTTTTTCATCCAATGCAGCAATGTGCAATGCCGTGAATCCATCTTTGTCTTTACTGTCTAAGCTGCCTTTCAAATGTTGAGGTTCCTTTATACTCTAAATGAATTAAACGATTTAATCAAAAAAATTAATTAATTAATTTTTATTGAATTTTTCAGTATATTGGAATAAAAAATCGGTAGACATGTTTACAGTATTGCATACAAAGTAGTGAACCTATAACTAAAATAAATAAATAAAGCTACATCATCATATAACATAACACTATTATGTACAAATATTTCACTAATTAGGTCATTGTTAATCAAATAACGACAATATAGAGAATAACTAATATCAGCATTTTCTTGAAGCAATTGATGTCTACTAATTTGCGTTTCACTAAGTTGTGTAAGATGTTTTTTAAGTACTTTCAAAACACATATTCAATTTATCAAAATTAACCAATACATTGTGATTTATTTTTTAATATAATAAGCATATCTTCACGATTTTTTAAACTAAAGTATCGCACAAACTCTATATGCGGTGTTGGTCCAAATTTCTCAACTATTTTTCTTGAAAAAACGCATATGTTAGTTGGACCGCGTGGGGCGGAGCGACATCTTAAAAATGATTATTACATTTTAAAGCTTATAGTCCGAGCAATAGAAGAGTAAACCTTGTTTTGATATATATACAATATATATATGTATATATAGTTTTTTGATACATTACTATGTAATTTGATGCATTTATTTTAAATCCATTGGAGGCCACTTTCTGTCTTGGTAGCGTTTTTGGCCGCTGAAGTCCAAAGTCCTACAACATTGTTTAGTTAAATTTTTTCTCTTTTTTATTAAAAAATGTCAGTTGTTACATGTGTTTTCTTTATTATCCGGCGTGTCCCCAATTATTCTTAACCTTTTTTTGGATTTGACAGACTCTTTTAAATTCATAGGTTTGACTTGCCATCTTTTCACTCCAGGCCTATATTTTACATAGAGTACAAGATATGTTTGGATTGTAAAAATTTGATATAAATAATATTTGTGGTTTGATGATAACTCATTCTTTTTGTTTGACCTTTCTGTAGTTTTGTCATGAATGTTGGTTTTTCCTTTAAACAATCCTGATAATATTATTAAATTTTGTTTCTTATTTAACAATCGCTTGGATAATTTCTTTTTTATTTACTTTTTTTGTGGTAATATTGAGGATTTAAATCGAATGTTTTAAGTTATTGATGACGTCATCCCATTTATGACATACCGAAAAATAAAAAAAACTTTATTACAAGCATATTTATTAATATTTTCAATGGTTTTCTATGTAATTTAATGAGTTGAATTCAAACCTGCCGGAGGTCACTCACTAACCGCAGTTATCATCTACCGATATTAGTAATTATGAATAAAAAATTATTTTGTTGTTAAAAAGACTCTTATGGAATATATTAACGTTATCTACAATGATTGTATTTACTTATTTTAAGGAGGTTGAATATATATATATCGATCAGCGATCAACGCAATGAAATATTATTTTTATTATTATATTAAATATTATTACTGTTAGTATTTCTCATAAGTAGGCTACATTAAATGTCTGGTAGGTGATCGTGAACAGTTTCAGTTATACTTTTCCATATTCATACTTTTATTATTTTCGCATACTAAGTGGATTTTCGAAATCTTTGAAATATCTTTTCCTACGTATTAATATAGGCCATCAATTCGTTTTGGCCCACACGTTGTCTGATATAATAATGTTTCTAGGAACATGTTCAATTTACATTTGCAACATGATGTTTACAAACAAAAAATAACAAATTATTATTTCGGAAACATTTAAATTATAAATATAGAAATACTAATCTTTAGTGATTAATTTAATCATATAATATAATAATCATATAGCATAATATAGTTTTTAATTTGATAAAATTTAAATAAAAATAAATGGATACATTATAAAGTTGATACAATTCATTACTGGAAAATAAGAAGCTTAACTAATATATAAGCACAATTATCGTAGAACTACGTTAGACAAATAATTGAAACGATTCGGTGATATTTTCTATTTTTTAATTATGGTAAATTTTTCTAATAATGCAGCTTAATTTGTAGAAAACACATTTTTAAGTATTTTTATTCGAATTAACTTTTTAAAATAAATTTATATTTTGTTTTAATTAACAAGTTTCATAGCTGATGTACTTATCATGTAACAATCGCCAAATACTTTACATTAAATTATTGACAATTATTACAAAAAATGTCATAAAACATTTGTCTGTTTTGTGCTACAAATACTATATGTATATTATAAATATCTAAAATTACGAATTTTAATTCATAATATCAAAATGCAGGTTAAAAAATTTTCTGAGTTAATAAATTTTAGTCATATAAAATTTACTTCCAAATATAGTATTACCTCGACTAATGCCTGCACTATTGGAAGACTTCCATTTATTACGGCTAAGTGAATTGGAGTATTCAGGTTTTCATCTTTGACCCAAACCACGGCTTCATTTTGAAGAAAGAGCTTGACGAAATCAAGATAGCCACATAGACTCGATTTATGAAGAGGAGAAACCAATTCTTTGTCCATTCGGTTGACATCAGCACCATGCTGGATTAAAATTTCGGCCACCTTTATACGATTGAATTGAACGGACCTAAATATATTTAAATGTGAACAGAATACAATGTTTGATTATTTCATTAAAAAAAATTTATATGAGAGTAAAAGAATAATCATTATATTACGTGTACATGTTAGATTATATATACATGTACATATTATAGTATATAATAATAATAACATATTAATAAATATAATTATTAAATTTATGTATTAATATTAATAAATTACTATAATGCTAAATATATCATTATAAAAATATAGTATGAAAATTGGGATTTTTATTATCAATATAAACGAAAATTTGTCATTACCAACATTTTTGGTCTGGGAAATTGGGATAATAAATAGTTTTTTTCTAAATTATCTGAAATGTAAAATATTACACGTTTTCCATAAATTTGCTTTTATATAATTAAACAGTAAGCACGAATGCAACGTGTTTCGATATTTAAAAAAAACTTAGTTTTATAGCTATACACCTCCATCACAGTCTTGGACAATTTACCTGTACAAATAATAGATGTATCGGTTAATGGTCTGTAAAACTAGAGCATAAATTACGATGTTTATTGAATAATTGTTTTGAAACATTTATTACGAATATACAATAGTAGTAATTAGGTATAACATGCTTTGCTATTAATAAAACCAATTGGGCAGTATAAACGTAATTGTAGTTGTTTTCGTTACATAAAATAGTTTTTTATTAAAAATATTGTCTACTTGAAAATATCTGCTTCTTTATTGCAGTCACTGTAAGATTCTGTGATACAGTAAATCAAATGTTTAGACTAAAGTTAGAACAACTTAGGGTTTCTAAATATCCACACATTGTTATAATTTGTTTAGACACAATTTGAATAATGTCAATAAAGTATTGCAATTCTAACATTTTCATGATGAACTAATTAATTTATTTTCCGAAAACGTACAAAATTATACATTTGTGGAAGAAATCGGCCGAGTACCTACAAATGTTATGTTTTGGCAATATAGCCATACATTTTGATATTGTTATATTCAGTGGCATATATCAGACGCCCTTCCAGGGGGCGTTGATGTGTGCGTTGAACCTTAACTAAAGCAATGTAGGAAACATTTATTATTTTTTCGGGAATAATTATACTTCTGTAGGATCTACTTTAATGTTTTGGTAGATTCAAGGAACTTCTCGAAACTTTTAGGAAATATGTATTTCTTTTTTAGTAATGTTTCAATCGCGATTGAGTATAGAATGGTTTTATCAATAATAATTTAAATTCCGATATAGTGTCGAAGCTGTTTTCGAGAACTGGTTACCTTCATCAAGGTATAAGTTAATATATTAACATAACATAAAACTGAATCTAAAATAAAATCCATGTAAATTAATCATTTACATTAAAATAATCAGAAATTTAAAAATTATTTATAAAAATTATATTTATTACAAATAAACTAAAAGTCGGTTTGCGAAAATATTGAAGAAATTAATAAACTAAAATAAATCATAAAAAATATTTCACTAAATCACAATGACACTTATTAGTGCTAGTCCGACTAGAAGACTTTAAAAAATAATTAAACATAAATTGTAAACTGGCGTAAGGATGATCGACTCTCCCGGGAAGATTTCGTTATATATTTTTTTAAGATTCGTAGTCCAACGATCATATGCACTAATAAACGTCATTTTGATTTAGTGAAATATTTTAATAAATGTATTTGTACCTTATATATATATATATTAATTGTTGTAATAATTTTTAAATATTGATTATTTTGATGTCAATCTTCAAAATATTTTAATCGGGTTTTTGATATATTATATATTAACTTATGTCTTGATAAAGAGAACCAGTTCTCGAAAACTCTTTCGGTAATAAATGTAATTTTGATGCATTAATTTAGGATATTTTCATTTCTCAAGCTAGGTTTATCAATTTAATCTCATTAGCCTCTATTTTTGATACAGTCATTTTTTAAACTATATACAATATTTGACAATATTTGATTAGCTATATCGTTACTTATATAATTATGCTTGAAATCCTCTGCAAACCCTACTTTTTTTATTAATTAGAAATTTTAAAAAAGTTATTTCAAAATATAGTTTTGCGATTATACCCATTCAGAAAACATATTTTGCAATGAACATCTGTATATCAATTTATATTACATATGGAGCGAGGTTCTCTTGTGTCGATCAGAAGCATCAATCTTCACATTCAGACTGATTAAATACTTGACAACATCCGTGTGACCTCGGGCCGATGCAACATGAAGGGCGGTCTGTCCATTGCTCTGTAGCGCAAATAGACATTTAATCAAAATTTGCAATATTAAAAATTTTAATGCCGTGTACGAAACTAAGTTCGTGTAGTAAAAATTAGTAGATGTTATTAATTTACATTAAAGTGTCATTTATTGTTTTGTACATATTACATATGTGCACATTATATTTTAGTACAATAAATTAGGATTTTAAAAGTAATCAAATTAATATAAAAATTGCACATTCATTGTTTTTATCCTAAATTCGATTCTAAATGTCGTTTTTTATCTTGTTATTATAGATTAAAAAATAGATGTCTTTTTTAATTTATAATTATTATTATTGAATTAATAAAGAAAAATTAAACAAATTTTTATTATTCGTTATTACATTTTAAAATTATAAATTAGTAAATGTTTTTTATATGATATTTTTGAATATTATGATCGAGAAATATAATTTGTGAAAATATATGGACTATAAAATTCAGAACTATTGTATAAAGATTATTATTTCACAATGTATGCCATTTTGACGTGTTTTCATTTTTATTTTATTATAAATATTATATAAATATGGCATTACCTTCTTTTCCGTAGGATTAGCTCCATACTCGATGCATTCTTTTATTATCTAATAAAAATATTTAATATAATATTATAATATTAAATTCATTCATTCATTCCAGTGTTTTATTTATATAACACAGACAATAATGTGTTCCATTTTATATATTCAAATATATAACTTTAATAAATAAAGATTGATGAATAGATATATTTTTAATTAAAAAAATAATTAAAAAGCACAAAATAACACAAGTAATAAACATAAATAATAGAAGAAATATTAACATAAGTAGCACAAAAAATAAAGCAAATTTAGTACTTATTTATTGAAATATATTTATGTAACGAAAGTATAAAATTTAAATAGTAAATATATATTATATTAAGTAGTTAATATACTATTTATAGATATTTATATATATAGTTAAGACAATTCATGCATTAATGTACTAACTTAAAATAATTATTTAAATACCTTATATACTTACTTAATATTATTGTTATTATTGTATATATATATTATATTGTAACTATTTCTAAAAAATGAATGTTATTGATTTATGTAAATTTGTAAAAAATACAATGTAAATACTATGCATTGCATATTATTAGTGACAAAATATATGCGTCTCCCGAAGCAAACAAATACAAACATCAATCACACTACTATGGGAATTATTGTTTGTAAATAATTATAAATTACCATTCACGAATGATAGCTAGCTATGTACGGCTTATCAATTTGTTAAATTTTAAGAATAATAATAAGTTAAATTACAAGGTTGACATATTACTACAAAAAGCGAATATTTTTTATTGCATAGCCATTATATTTGCTATAAACACACAAATAACTAAATGTATCCACCATCTTGGATTGTATCAATTAATTATATGAAGCCACCATAATCTTGTATAAAACAATAAAGAAACAATTAAGAAAGCTTGTGCTAAATATTTCCATCTCCCCGATTTTATATATATACTTAGCAGAAATAAAGAACAATTATATTAGCAATATTTACGTCCAGAAAATTTCTGTTAACTGCATGCATTAGACAGGTTTCTCCAGTAGAATCCTTAATTGCCATAATTTTTTGTAAGTCAAATTTGTTTCTTCTTGCTGAAATATAATGCATGGTCAAATAGTTGAATACAATATATTATTCGAAATATAAAAAAAATTGAAATCTCAATAATTATACTTATTTAAATTTTTTTGAAATATGAAATATAGCAGAATATTTCAATATTATAGTTTAAACATTGTAATATAGTGTTGACTTAGAGTATATTTCTGTAAATTTAAATATATTATAAAATATTTTAAAATAATAATATATATTCAGAATTCCAAAATGAATTATATAAAAACACTTTCTTTCGAATTGAATATCTGATCTTAACTTGTGTTGATTTTGAACTGGATTTTGATTTGTTTGAATATTATGGTGTTGGGGAATGGAATAAAATGTGGACAATTACTACTTTCTCAAAACTTCTGATAAACACATTTTAATTTCGATATGACAGTGTTGTCATACGCAACATTCAAAAAGCGGTAATACTATTAAAACCATCTTTACATTTAATACAATTCTGAAGCAGATTTAATTATTTTCTCAAACGTAGTCAAAAGTACCTAAAATATTTCGAATATATCCTACCTGTTTGATATATCTATCAATTTATTAAGGTGTTTTAGCTAATCGCAAGAACTACTCTACTACTCGGCCAAATTTAAACTCATAGAGGTTGTATAAGTGTTCCCCAATTATTCAAACGTGTTTCGAATATTATTTCCAATTTAATTCGTAAACATCTTTACTAAATCTTCCCAAACACCTTTATTTGAGTATCGACGTGCGAAACATTAAACAAATACCATCGTACATAAAGTCATAAACATCACTTTATAATCCTTCAAAAGTTACTCTAACTTTTGAAATACAAAATGAAACCGACCGCGTTCTTATAAAACTAGCCAGACTATTTTACAAACGAACACCTTTTTATATAAATTAAATAACAGAAAGGTATAATTACCACAATTGTTCAACAAATAATTGAAATTATGAGAATACTTGTCAATGCATTATTTAAATATTTAACGATTACTAATTAATTAATTATTTCTTACTTATTAACTATTTATTAAACTTTTAATTAAAATTTAAATCCTTAAAAACTTTTTTTACATAGTATTTTTTATGTTGACATTTCAGATAATAGAAGTAAATTATATAGTGTTAAAAATATAACCTTATATTTCTATTAATATAATGCGATTGTGATTGTGATTCATTTTTTTAATTAACTGCTCTTTTTTACTTTTACATTTGAGAAAAGTGAACATAGAAAAAATACATTAAAAATATCAAAAAGTAAAGAAAATAATTAAAATTTACCACTTAAAATTAAAAATACCACTTTCTTAGCCATCAAAAAATGTACATGAAATTCAACGAAAATAATTATATATAAATAGAAGGAGAAATATTATAATTATATACACAGCAGATGTTAAAATAGAACCAACAATTCTGATCAAAAAAGAAGCAGGTTTTTTATAAAATAAAATAAAATTATAACGTGACAGGTCATTTATATGACTAATTTTTCTCCAATTATTCTGGATATATTTATAGTAAACAAACAGCTCATTATTGACAATTTTATTTTGATCGGTTGTCAACTTTTACTATTAGAGATGATACAGTTTATTTTATGTCTTTGTATATTATTTATTTAGGATAATATTTATGTCAACATATACCTAACAACCCACTTCACCAATGACTCTTACAATTTTAACTCTCACATCAGTTAACCAAGAACGGGAGAGTCCAAGCTCGAACATGTTCCGAGACAACACCCTTGGCATCCGCAAAAAACAGTATTTTAACCACTCGGCCATTCCCATTCCCATTTACAATCTTTTATCCCACAGATAACGATTCTGAGGACTGTTCAGAACATCTGCAGTCTATGGACCTGATTAACTCACATATAGACCAGATGACCACACGACAGATAAAAATGGTGTTAAATATATATATTTAATTACCGCATTCTATAATTGCTTGAAAACAGGCCTGGTTTCCTTCAATAACGGCTGCTATTAAAGCGGTTGCCCCAGTTAGATCTTCCGCCATTAAGAATTTCATTCGGGGAGCCTTTTCAAAAAACATAATCAAAAGCTCACATTTTAATTTAGAGCTTTTGAAATAATTTATCTAATTTATAACGTATATATGCATAATAGTCGTACAGAGTAATATCCAATAACTAGAATAATAATATGAAAAAGTAAGATTGACTCCATAATAATAAATAGTAAAACAATATCTTTATATCACGATACGGATAATATGTCAACTTTTTCAATTTATGTCACGATAAACCCTGTTTTAATCATAAAAATATTAATGAAATATATTATTATTATTATATAATTAAATATCAGTGTGTCAAACTTTAAAAATAAGCATATGTCAAACAACCTACCAATAACTAAAAATGAAAATTAGGTACTAAAAACATAAAATAATTTTATTTCACTTTTAATTAAAATTTTAAACCTAATTTGTTAAAGTTCACACTGAGCAACAATTTTTTTTAAAGATATAACGGTAACGGTAACGATAACGACTATAAAACCTGCAATCCTGTTCGAATTTAGTATGAAGCTACGATCTATTTTTCATCAATATTTCATATGCCTGCATAACTTTGTATTACATAATTTTATTGTGTCAATGCACTCACTTAAAATTTAAAATATTTGTAGTAATATTCAAAACAAACTTATTCTCATTTGTGGTCAAAAAAAGGTCGATTCTAGCACAGCATTAAAAACCCTTAATATGCATACTGAGTAGTATAGGAAGAGTGGATTCTGGCTCACCTATAAATAGATTTATGCGTCATGGCTAAAAATAGATCATGACC
>JAUZND010004863.1:0-11489 GCA_034780555.1 Coelogynopora nodosa
ACTTGAATGATCGATTACTACCAATAGGGTACCTCTGATCAACTTCTAATTAGCAAAATCGAAATCAGTGACCTTGATTTAGTTGGAAACGACCTTGACCTTGTTTAAATCGGCCAATAGGAAGCCATAGCATCCAAAAATCAAATACTCGATTTGTTATATATAATAACTTTTCTCTATATTTTATGAATGCATCCTTAATATTTATAAATTATAAATTTATAGAATTTTCGCATATCTAAGGTATTTATAAAGGTTGAAAGCCTTGTGCAAAAATTAAATTTTACGTTATATATATATATATATATTATTTTTTATTATATATTATTATATTTGAATAGATTTTTTGATATCTAAGTATTTACGTTTTTTGCCTTATCTTTTTAAAAAATATAATGATATTTACAGTAACAAACTTTATATGTCATGTAATTTAATAGTTAATACATTTTAATATTTCTTAGTGGAAAACTAATTTTTAGGAATGCATGGATTACCAGAAATGTATGAGTTAGCTCGTGTATGTTTATATGTATCCATGCATGTATGAAATCCGTATTTCACATAAATGGTATAACATAATATATATTATATGGTGGATTTCATATTAAACTTTTTTTTCCGATATTTGTAAAAAGGAAATAATTTCTCTTTTATAAACAATTCGTGAGGCAGAAGTTTAAAGTGCATCAAACTTTGGCCGTGTTTGTCATAATACGGAGGAAGGGAGATAAGGACGGAAGTTCTTTTAACCATTACAATAAAATGATATTAGTATGATTCTGATTGCCTCTTATCAATAATTCTGAGTTGAGCTGTGCGTGACGCATCCATACGATTGAAATCGTCATTTAAAACTTAAAATTTCATTATTAATTCCTCCTTGCCATTGTTTTTCTGTTCACTAATTGCTGTGCAAAAAATGTTTTTAATACAAGTCAACATGCTTTGAAATAGACAGGGAACAGTGAATATTGTCAGAGATAAAGTTGAATACTTTTTAAAATATTTTTGTTCTTTTGCGTCAAAACGTTGCAAATAATATGTTTAATTTGTATAAACCCAAATTTATATATTTAATTTAAAATTTCAATAGCTTAGGTTTAGTATGCAGAGGATGTATGTTTTACATATATAATATAATATACCTATCTAATATGATGCTATTTCAGATTCATTATTAAATGATGCGTATTTTTATCTTTTATCACGAGAATTGACATTGCATCGCGAATTATTGATAAATGAGATTGACGACAGAAGTTTTTATTCTGAATAAAATTAAATGTAATATATATTTACCATTTTTTGAGATATTTGAAAATTCCCAGTATATTTGATGTATTTATAAAATAAATAATAGACTTTATGGGAATAAATAATAGACTTCATAGGAATAAATAATAGACTTCATGGAAATAATAGACTTCGTGGGAATAATAGACTTCATGGAAATAATAGACTTCATGGAAATAGTAGACTTCGTGGGAATAATAGACTTTGTGGGAATAACAGACTTCATGGGAATAATATACTTCATGGGAATATTATACTTCATGGGAATAATATGCTTCATGGGAATAACAGACTTCACGGGAATAACAGACTTCATGGGAATAATATACTTCATGGGAATAATAAAATAGACTTCATGAAAATAATAGACTTCATGGGAATAATTGACTTTATGGGAATAAGTTAGTTTATAGAACATTTCAGTCGTTTTGGCAACCTATTTATTTGGCAACCAATTCTAATAATGTTAAATATTTCGACAGTAAATATTTAACATTATTAGAATTGGCATTAATGTACGTTATTGTTTTATTTATATTTTACATTATAGCTTTTAATTATATTATTTTTAAAATTATAATCAGTGTTATAATAATTAACTAAAACAAACTTGGAGAAACTCATGTAACTCATTGCTTCAACAATAAATGGAGCAGCGATCCATTAAAGATATGGAGATCATGCTCTACGATTTGAGATTATGTTTGGCTTTTTCTACTTATCGCACATGTGGATGGATAAAGCTACCCACCAGTTAAGTAACTACCTAATTGTCAAACAATGTTATATTTACCATCGTACTAACACTGTAAACGGAACCTACCTTATAGTGTCGGTTTCTTCCATTCAGTGTAACTCCTGACATGGTGTTCAAACCTCGCTTTCAAAAGGAAACCAATCTCATTGCCATTGCCGACAAGGGCCGCAATGTGAGTCTGCTGTGCCGGGTGTTTGGTGCAAACGTGAACCGCATCACACTTGACCTGTTCATCAACGGAAATGTTGTTGTTGACACGGTTGGACGATTCCGTCTTCATCGTAGTCAGGAGAGGAGTGATCCTCTTACTTCCAATTTACGGCTCACTATAACTGGTAAGATGTTTCATTCAAAGGATCTATATATAATGTATTTGACTGCTTTTATAGTTTAGTAATTATTTTTCTGTGTTCAATGTATCATCTTTTTAACTAAAATTGTAACAAGATTAGTGTAACAAAATTATATATAAATATTTATTCCGAGCTTTCAGGTAAAAATAATATTAACAATATAGAACGGACAAGGCGTGTAAACACACTGTATCGCAAAATATAGCCGTACCATTAAGTTGAGATCTACAAACACAAAGTATGTTGTCGATTATATCGATTTTCAATGTTTTTTAAAGGTCACGTGACTTGGTATTTGTGACGTCATCGATTTGCTTTCTATACTTAAAAAAACTACTTTTTTGATATCGTTTAATATTTTCATGGCTATTTAAAATTCCAGATTTTATCATCAAATTACGTTTATTTTATTTAGACACAATTTATGATAATTTTGTTGATTATTTGATTATCTGATTACTGAAACGATGTTATTATATGCTAAAGTTAAATGACGTTTTTAACCATTTGAAATTAAATTTTGAAAATTTCCCAAATTATATATTTTAAATCTATTTATAAAACATATTTAAAAAGTTAAAATGCATAAATATAAACAGCTCATGTTTTTGCAATAACATTTTATAAAAAATGCATTATATTTGGGATATTAAAGCCGAATAAATTACAGTTAGAATTAAAGAATTAGAGGTATATACCAATGATTACTTAACAGACACTATACCATGCGACCACTTTTTATGGAAATTAAACCAATTTTTTCATAACTTGTACATTAATCATATTTAAAATTCAGTTGAATTATACATATAACTTTGACATGACAGTCTGATATTTTTTCGCACCCCTCTCCTTGCCTCGGTAATGCTACGTTTATGAACCGTAAATAGTCAAAATTGTAATACTTACATCATATATTTTTAATATTGTTAATTACATAATATTATAATATTTATTACGATAATAGAAATCCCTGGTAGATAGGAATCTAAAATAAGGTTTTTAAAATGCGAATTCGTTCGAATATATACATAATATTTACATTATTTTCTAAGACTTTAATAATAAACTTTGTAAAAAAATTCCATTTGTGTTATAATTTCAATATTAAACGTTTTCAAGCTCATAAACATATAATCAAACATATATTCAATTACAGATTGGATAAGATAACAATTACTAAATTCATGTATTTATCTATAATGCAAATTTATTGTACTTATTGTTTATTTCTAAATTAAAAGGGGCAGTTTATTTCAATACTATTTCTCAGAATGTTTTTAACATCACTCTAACTGATCATAATATAAGTTATCCATCTAACATTCTATAACAGGAAACACACCGTTATAAGCTCACGCATATATATGTATATTATGTCATATATTCTTCAGGCGATATTCCTGCAGGCATACTAAGGATTTAAAAGTATAAAATCTGATTAAATAGATAAGTTGTGTGTCAGTTCCCACTTTGTTTCATATAAAGCTTGGCATAATCGATTTCTCTTGATACGAAGTGAGCAATTCGTATGGTTATTGAGCAACAATCAGTGTGCATACTAATTGTAATTATATTATTTTCTTGATTATAGCTATCTAATTTAGATTAAAGAAATCTATACGGATTACGTTTTTAGCCAACAGCTTAATATATTTATTATTAGTTGTTCAAATACAATTATAATCTTTTCAACACTTTCTAAATGAATACACTCAAATAGAGATCATTAGTTAAACTATGCTTATCATAATACTAAACCCACTACAATATATTTTTACAACCATTTAAACTAGACGTCTAAGCACTATCTAAGTGAAACAAAAATAAAATAACAGGAAACTAACGAGCTATGTATTGTCCTGGCGATCAGTCGATCTTAATTATATTCAGTTGTGCAATATCAATTGTGGAACTAGGCGTGTGGGGATTGTGGATATCACATAGAGCCGGCTCACATATTGAGGAGCTCATATCATATCATTGCATCGAATTTTAATAAATTCACATAATAGCGACAATGCAAAAATTAATTATGCAATTACGGTAATGTCGCCACTGAGGAAGACATTGAAATGTAATTGGTCATGTTTGCAAGGTAGTGAGTTATACCTATACAAGAGACGCTATAGTTCTGTATGCAACACGAGTCGCAGAACAACCAAATTAGAAACATGTTCCATATACGTTCCAATCGTACTTGTATTATAGCAATACATATCTACACTATTTTATAGATAGCATATTAATAGTAGTGAGTTTTTGTTGCGAAAGCTCCAATACAAATATAATAAAATAATGCTCGTTCTTTTTGAGTCTCAACAATTCAATTATTGCATTCCTTAAAAAGAAGTTTTAAACTATTGGTTATTATTGGTTAGTGAATCGCTCTTGAAAATGTGTAAATTAATATGCACATTAATATGTGTGTCAATAGAATAATGTTTCCCATAAAACATATTTAATATCATCACATGACACACCTTGTGTCGTAATACAATATTTGTGCACGTCACATATTAAATGTAATCCCATATGACATATTAATTATATCGTTTATAACACGTTGAATATATCGTATATAACACATTAAATATTAAATATATTGACTTGACACTACATCTTTGTCACTTTCGTGTCAATACATTTGCATTATTAAAATAACAAATTAGACATATGGTATTGCACTCGACACATATTTAACAATATTTTAGTCACACAGCTAAAGGAAGAATCGTTAAAGTAATAATCAAATTTAGGAAAATTCTTATTAGAATTTTTCATTTTATAACAATGATAGTAACATGATTACGCAAGTATTACAGAAAGAAAAACTATCAAGAATTTTTGTAGAATGTTTTTATCGATAGCAACCATAATTTTCCATAATTGCTTGAAGGTCGGTTTTAATTTTTTCAAAGACTCTGCTCTTCATCGTACTAATGAACAAAGGGAATTCATCCTTGAAAAAATTATCAATGTCATGTTGATCAACAAATTAAAATCTGTTTCTCTAACCTCGGGGAAATGAAATCAAGAGAATAAGGAAGCTGATCAGAGTGACATTTTCACTAGCAAATAAATCTTTTTCGACCCTTGACACATGGGGTCAGTCAGTGTCATGAATGAGAGATATATTCTCAAATATAATTGGATGACATTGCTTTGTTGCAAAATGGTTGACCATCTCACGAAAAAAAAAATTGACATCAGAGTAATTTTTTTATTGCACAGTCTTGTTGTAGATACAATAGTCATAAAGTTGCTCCAATTTGTCAATTCTTGACCAGTCTGTAAACGTTTGTATTATGGTGTATTCCATGATATGACATTCTTTTTCGGTTGAAGTTTACTGCAGTAAAATCACTAAAAGTAAAGGTGACAAAATCAAACGATATTCTGATATTCTGTAGCGAGTCTGTACTACACCTGAACCTTTCTATGCGATTGTTGGCCGATAACGTATGAGGACCCCAAGTCGATTCCATTCATATCCGTTTGAGGTCGCATGTAAGTATTTTATTAACTTTAACATAGCTTAAATTACGGGATATTACTAATTGGTATATGAATAGTGTATTATTTGATGATAATGCGTTCTCAACCTTATTTGTACCATCCGATCTAGCATCATAGTTTTGTCATCCAGACCCAACTGTTCGATGAAAACCAACTCTAGTTCTAGTATTATCTAACTAATTGCCAAATATTTACCATAGCACAATACGTATGATAGATAAGTAATATTAAACTGTTTTTAATGATATCAAAAGCAAATGACAGCAATAGGACATCTTAGAATTCATATTGTTTATTGGGGTAGCTGAGTACCTAGTGTACCTCAAGTATTAATAAAGAAGCTTTTACAGCAAAATTTCATACTGGTTCCAGCACTCGACACGAACGGTCGTATTTTCAATTGCTTATTCACTCCGGACTTTGCATTTTATTATCTAACTTTATTCTCGAGATGTTTAAAATTGTGATCGATGCTGCAGACGTGACAAAAGTTTGAAACAAGACACACAAGCAAATACGGACAGCGATGAGCAGGGCTATGCATTGAGGCAAGTTTTGCGTATTGATGTGGATGTAATGAATTTCCTATTTGGACTAACATACTATTTTTTCACAGAGACAACGGATAGAAGGATAAGAGTGGAATTCATTAATACAATGTTCAAAGGATTTGACTATATTTACTTTTCCAACAATGAGTGGCATTACAGTAGTGTATTGTCGAATCTTGAACCATACTTGAAACGTGCAGTACAATCAAAGCATCCTAGCAAAGCATTATCACACCTCGTCGGAATGCCTGAGGGGCGAATGACTAAAATAATTGAAGCTTTTGCTAATCTCAGAATACAACAAGTATAAATATGCGCAAATGTGCGTATGTGTGTGTAATTATTATGCAATTTGAATTATACAAGTTGGTAATGGTGGATGAAGAATGCCAGTATATGATTGGGAGACAATACAAATGGGTTCCGCTATTGTCTATCTGTTTGATGTCGGATCCCATACTGCCAGAAAGTAAATGGATCTATGACGATGATAAGCAGTGACAACGACATTTTTATCCTTACTTTTATACTCTGTCTACAGCTGTATAGTTTTGAAATAATTAAAATAAATAGCATTCTATCTCAGTAATCACGCGTGCTTCAAATATTCAAATTAAGGGAATTTATTTTATGATTTTATAAGTTGGTGAAAATTCGATCAGTATATGTCTAATCGGAATTAATTAAGACAATATACATGTAGAACGAAACAGCTAGTGTAAGAGACCATTAAAAATGTAAGAACTATTTCATTTATGAGAATAATAAATTATTTATGCAATACGACATATTCAAATATAACACTTTCAATATTATTCAAATTTTACGTTTTGTATAACCAGATATGGATAACCAGATAACCACAAAAAGATATTCTAAACATCTAAAAATAAAATAAAACATGCTTAACATGTAAAAAATATAACATATTATATTGTAAATGAACCATGTTGTGGACCATACAAATTAATAGAAAAAACACACACAATAATAAAATGTCATGATAATTTGGTGAAAATTCACTTGTATGATCAATCAGAATAAATAAATACAGTATAGAACAAAATCTACTGTATGAGACTATCTAGAATAAATAAGTCATAAACAGATAAGATAATCCAAAAAATATGCACTAAATACAACCAACTAGATAATTGATAACAATATTTTTTGTCTCTTAAAGTTTCAATCATGAAGAATAATTGTACTATATGCAAAAAAGGCTATTGTTCGAATTCCTACACACTAACTGCATGTAAGCAAGGTACTGTTTAACGCGCGAGAGCTTACTTTGATCAAGGATTTATTTTTTCTGTTGATTCTTCTACCATTTAACGCAAACGTGTATTTACTACAAAGAAAATATTCTTCAAGAAATCGATTACCTATAAAATTGAAAAAACATTTTGAACTAATTCTGAACAGATACCGACGAAACGAAATTCCCAAAGTTGCTATATTGCATGTATACCAATCAACACAGGATGTCGAACAAGAAATCAAACTCAAATCAATCAGTGACAGAAGGTGAATCATTTCGCTTCGATGAGGAGGGAACATCAATAAAATCGATGGAGGATATGCTGGAGGACAAGGAGGAAGACAACTTATCAACGCTTCCGACTACAAGTCTGGGGACATACAAAATGATAAATATATTGAACAATTCAATTATATTAAAAATGACAAGGCAATTGAACGAATCGAAAAATTTCAAGAAGATACTTCTTTTGTCACATATAATTATCATACATTATAATGTATAACAACATAATATACGTATCAAACGATTTCAGTATATATTTGACAACAGAGTGCTTGATGCATTTAACTCAATTAATATATTACTTAGAGATATTGGTGATTAGGATGATGATATTGACACATCTAATAATAAAATGCATCCATTATATTAAAGTACATTTTCATCTTAAACTACATATAATAAAGTACCACTGTGTAACTTTCGTATATATCATCATTTTCTCCATAGTACTGATATGTTTCACTTTAATAAAAAATTGCTATTATGAAAATTTTCCTTTATTGTTGGGTCCATTTAGTCGAAATTTTCATCGAAATTATCCTGATAATTTATCCTGATAAATCCTGATATAGAATATATGACCATAATTCATCATATTGGAGAACAAATTGTACTTGAATGATCGATTACTATCGTTTGACTACCTCTGGTTAATATGTAAGTGGCAATTCAAGCTGAGTGAACTATACTTAGTCATAATCCTCTGATCGTACATTATATGGCCATAATGCATCGCAATGATAAAAATAAATATAGAATTTATGAAATATGAAACTTTGAAAATGTTATACTCCTTAGGAAATAAATATTATGTAGTATAAACTATTTGTCTTATTTTTGTAAGTCATCATACCATGTTTGATTGTCAAAGGTATAGGCCAAAAAAAAGTGACTATAATAAAATTATATATTTATAAAAACTTATTTTTTGAACTCTGTCAAATTTCAATCGATTTTCAAAAAAATTGGCACTGGCTCATAGCTATTAGAAAGGCCTTAAATATTAAAAGTCATTTTACTTTATAAAAAAAAATTTTTTTGATAAGGCTACAATTATCTAACTTTTTAAATATTTAATTTATAAATACATTTTTTAACTCTGTCAAATTTCAAACCATTAACAAAAAATACGATCTGACTCATAGCTATTATAAAGGCCTATCTATTTAATATCATTTTATTATATAAAAAAATGATTTATTCAGCTATAAATCATTAAAATGACTATAACTCTATCAAATTGCATGTGATTAAAAAAATGGAACTGCCCCATAGCTGTTACAATGGTCTATCTATTTAATTTTATTTAACAATTTAACAAAACAAAAAATTGATTTAATTAGCTATAAATCATTAAAATTTCTATAACTATGTCAAATTTCAACCTATTTTAAAATAGTGGCACTGACTCCTAGATATTCCGAAGTTCTATTTATTTATTTATGATCAATAATTATCCTAATCGTAAAAAATAATAATTTGGGGGGTATGGTCAAAGGTCAAAGGGTCAAGTGGTATGGTCGAATTCACCCTTCCTATACTACTGTCATTGCTTCTATGATTTCTTTTTATGGATATTAATGTAAATAACTTTTTATAAATATTTATGCATTATATATATGCAGAAAAGTAATGTTTAAACATGTTTATTTATTAAATTGCATTTTTCTATTATACGCTCATCATTTCATTTATAAATATTTTTATATGCATGTGGCACTTATCAACGTATCAATTGAATATTTCGAAGACACACCCCATGTTCAAAGTGCATTTTACGCAAATGGCACACATAAACGTGTTTTTTTAATATTTCGTAGGCACACGTACGTGTGTAATGTGCATTTCACGGATATTACACAAAAGTATGTGTCATGAGAAAATGTTCTACATGATAGGCCTACATGACAAATAAATTTTTTCCACATGACACATACGTATTTCCCATATCACATATTTCCCATTTCACATATCACATATATTTTTTTTAAATGACACCCATTAATGTGCTATGTGAAATGTTTTTCACATGACACATTTTCAGCCACATGATACATTTTCCCCCACATGACAGATACATTGCGCCATGTGTGTGACACGCGCACATCGAACATTATTTGTGTAAATTGACACACTTTTTTAAGTGTGTACTACACCAATTAAAAGTATTTTTTAATATTAAAACAAATTAATAATTCATATTTTTAAGGTTCCTTACCATGAACACAGGAGTAACGAGGGATCCACTGGAAGACCACCGTGCCATCCACCCGCATCACAGAACCCATATCTGGGTTAAAGCAAGACGTCCTGCTGCTCATAGCAGCCAAGACGGACTTACTGTCGGAGCAGATCAAATAACGACCGTCCGACCTTTCAGTTCACCGCCAACCCCAAGGTACCCACCTCCGTCTTAAAGGACGAAGTAAACTCCGAACCCCTCAAACGCCAAGTTGCCAAAATGGTCTAATTTTCATCTGGCCCACTTGTAACTACCGCAGCACTACCCCGCGCCGCACACCACTCTCAGCCGATCTATCCGTATACACGGTGAAGTCAAACTGTTCAAGGAAACGAATATGTCTAACTCGTTTTCCAAACGGACAGCTTCAGAATCACTACAACGGCTTCCCCACTCAAAGAGAAGTTGACACTTCACCCTTTGTTCCTTCACTCCCATGGCCTGGGCGATAGTGACTCTAGGTCCTCTATACATGGGCGATAGTCCTCTAGGCGTCGTTGGGCTGCTAACCCAATACTGTCGCAAGTTTCATTAGCCATCTTGCGAAAGCTACTGCGGACCACGAAGGGGTGGCGAACTACGAGCTCTGAGATTACTCTGCGAGGGTTCAAGCTCACGAGCCTCAAAGACTTCTCCAGTGCTATGGCCATTTTTCGACGGACGACGATATGAAACGAAGGGAAACCAGCTTCCAAGCGAATGGCATCGATTGGAGCCGTAGAGTACATACCGATTGAGTATCCTACGCCTATGAGGTTATTCTACGCCCGGTCAAACACCTCCACTGCGAAGTTAGACAGCCAAGGTAGCGATCCCGCTCCACAGTACTAGGCAGTGCTCAAGAGGAGAGTCTGATACACCCGCTAATCCGGCTGACCATTCCATCCCCACTCGCGGCCACTTAGCGCTTCTCCTCACCATCTTTATAGCCACCCTATCCGCCTAAGGGCTGAAGGTAAGCATCTGATCGTACATCACGCCCAAGAAAACAGGGTTAGGACTAAACCTTAGACTAGGGTCCTCAACTTTGACTTTAGGAATCCACCTACTCTCATGGGTTACAGGGCTAAAGAAACTTATATTCACACTTATTTCGATTGAGGGTCAGCTTGTTCTCCCGACTCCACCTCAAGACTTCCCGCACTTCAATCTCAACCTGCGTGGCCGCAACCTCCTTACGGTTGTCAGAAGATCAAACCGCAGAATCATAAGCATATAGGCTAAC
>JAUZND010004864.1:0-11488 GCA_034780555.1 Coelogynopora nodosa
ACTCAGGTGTACTATTCTTAAAGAAAATAGAATGGTAACTCAGGTGTACTATTCTTAAAGAAAATAGAATGGTAACTCAGGTGTACTATTCTTAAAGAAAATAGAATGGTAACTAATGTGTACTATTCTTAAAGAAAACAGAATGGTAACTAAGTTGCACTCTTTTATTTTAAAGATAAATATTTACATGGCTCCGACAGCTTAAATTCCGATCTTCTTGAAGTTTTCAGTAGAAATATATTCTCAAAACATGTTTAAATCGTGTTATCAATATAGCACAGTATGCGTGGTTTATCTAATTACAATCTTTTATAAACAACTAGATTTTAGAATACTTATTAATTTTATTCATAGAGAATTTTAATTCCATAGTTGGAAAAATACTAGATAATGACAAATATTGTATCTTCTATCTAAAAGTATTTCAATTAAGAGTGAGCCTTCTCAACAGTTCTATATTCTTTAGTATTCTGTTCACCGAAGTATCAACTCATCTGTTGTGTATTAATTTCAATTTTGCTATTCTTTTTCTGCATCATAAACTTTCCTTTTATCACTTAAGAACAATTCAATCGTTTATAAAGTTTTATACGAACGGTAAAGATCTGGCTTACTCTAATTTAACTAAATAAAGCAAATTTATATAATTTTCCACTGATTAAAAATACTTTAAATTAAAGATATTGTAACTAACATAGCGAGTCCCACTTAGAATAAAACAAGGACATTTTTAATTAGCACAGCATTGTGAATTCTAAGTATTTTACTAAAACGAATTAACATTAAAAATGTTATGCAAAGCATTTTTATCAACATTAATGTTAAAGTATGTATTTAAAAATTGAAAATAATTTGAAGTTTAATTTAAAAATTATCAACTTTATACATGTATTGATTGTGACACGTACTTGTTCTTACATTTATTGATTCTGACATGTATTGCTTTTATTTTTTATTTATTATTATTTATTTAGTGTACGCAATCATATAAAACAATATGTATCATATATAATATTGTACACAATCATATAAAACAATATGTATCATATATAATATAGAATATTGTATACAATATTATATAAAATTATACAAAAAGTTCAAAATCTGCTTTTAGTTCGTTTCTTTACGTGAAAGTTGATTGAATGCATATTTAGTTTTGTTTCACACAAATGTTTTCATAGTTACAACCGGTCCTTATAGCCAGTCATACGATACCGATACCTTACACGTAGAATGAAATATAATTTGAAGAATAATACTATCAACTCAAACAGAATCAACTCAAACCCAATTCACATTCTCTGAGGAGACAAAGCTAGAAAATATTGGAAATCTCGACTGTCAATGATTAATAGACTTTTCTGAGTTAAACAATTCATTATTTATATATCATTATCTAAGTAGTTCTCAGTTTATAAAAAAAGGTTCAAACATATTTTATTTTAGTCATATATTTTACAGAATATTAATTGCCTATTTTAACCAAATCCTAACTTACCCTTCCTCTCTTCGCTGATACCGATTCCAATCGAGGAAGCCCGCCATATTTAGTAAGTATATAGCAGCAGATATTAGGAGATGCTACCAATATGTACGTGAAGACTAGTGCGTCCCTAACCTCAGCTCACCTGAGCTCACAAACAGGTCACGATTCAGATTATATGTAGGCCTATACTGACAGTCGACGACGCCTTCATGAAAGAAAATAAAACAGAAAACAAACCCCAAGTCAGCAGGCAGGCAACGGTTGACAGACGAATTCCGGCATTTATAGTCAGTCAGTCAGTGAGTCCTGCCTCTTTCTGTTATTCTGCCTCTCTTATACGTACAACGTCCTCATTCGAGATTTGCAAGGAAGCCGATTATAGAAGAAAGACTACGGTCTATCTAGATTGTAGCGTATTTAAATCAAACCCTTATTTTCTTATACCCCGTTTCTAACAAATATTTCTGGGTAATCTTCAGAGATGAAACAGAGTGCACTGCTATAAAGACATTACTAGTACAGAAGCACACATTAACACACATACAATAACGAAACACACACATTAACGAAACGGAATTACCGAATTGGATAAACAAATGATCAAACTATCATAATATTATTCGAGCATTTCGGCAGATTTGCGGTGATCTTATCAAGTCTATTACGTCATATATGAACCATTTCACAGTATACTATATACAATAGATCATACAATAATATTATATAGTTTCTCTTACGCTTCTGTTTACTTTGCATAAGCAATCAACTGATTATCCACTGAATAAGTTTGCAGAATAATATTTATGATATATTGTAAATACATTATAGCCAAACACGAGTTCTTTATTTAACTTACTTGTAAAAATATATATATTTCGTTTTAAAATCGATAAGTTACATGTTTTGGTGTTTAGGTTTATAAAAAAAATCGTAATATTCCATAAAAATGTTGTCCCCTTTAGATTATCAGAAGTATTAGGTAAAAGAAAGTAACAATTGGTGATATTCATAAGATTGAATAATGAAACAGATGTCAAAATTGAATTAAAGTTCTAAAATACGATCGATAATAAAAAGGAAAAATACTTTTCTCAAAAGGAATGTTTGAAAATAGTTCCTAGGTATCGAACATATAATTGTACAGTGTCCGATTAGTTTTTTCTAGTCTCAAAGTTTGCTATTAGCAAACGTAAATCCGATTGATTACATATATAAATATCTGTCTTAATAAATTCAATACAATTCTTACTGTTATAGAAATTTTATGTACTGTATAACAGTTGATATTACTTCTAAAATAGTTAAGTAACATTTGTGTATTATATTTTTTGATTATCCGAAGGACAGGATATTAACAGGAGGAAATTAGATCACCCTCGTTAGTTTACTTTGCGTTTATCTAGTTTCAGAGTTCAATGTTTATCACAAATAGTTTTCATTATGTTGCTGGTTTGAGATAAAAAAACAACAACATTGATTAACAAATTTACATAGTTTGTTGTTCAGTTGATAAAAAGTAAGATATGGGGAGGAAGAAGAAGTGGGGAAAGTATTGCACAACATTGATAAGACAAAAGACAATATACAAGTCAATACAATGTACCGAAAACTATAGCTACAGTATTTATTGACTGCACGAAAATACTGCAGAAGAAGACAACATGCTTTGGCCACGAATTCAGAGTTGAATCTTCTAATCCTTTGGTAAATGAAGGTGTCAAGTGAAATTGCAATATTTGCAAAGTTTTATAAGTAGAATAATATTCCTCAGATTATACTAAACTCTTTCACGATTTTTCAAGTCGAAGTATAATGCTCGGTTAGATGAATAGTTTTTTTTATAGAAAATAATTTTTGAGCAAAACTGAATACTTATAATTTCTATCATTATTTTGAACGTTAAAGCAAATAAAGTACACAATCAAATATCTCGATTTTTTAAAGTAATAATTGTTGGGTCTATATAAAGGTATACTTAAAAGATTCTATTTTGTTTTCGGTACATTTTTATAAATTAGATTCATAATTAATACATATATTTATATTCAATGTTGCTTACGCGGAAATTATTGTTTTAAAAGCTATACAGCAAAACAGAATGTTAAATGTGAAATTCTAGAAATAAGTAAATTACTACATGTATACATTTTAACTACGCTTTTTGTGTTTTTCAAAATATGTAAACTCCATAAACCGATATATTGAATGGCTTACATCATTAGTCAGCAAATAGGCGGTCGTCAACTGTGTTTCTGGTCTTTGGACGGATGTGATAGCTTGTCTTTTAAACACTTGCTTGAAACACTGGTTTCACGCTTTCTTTACCTGCCTTGCTTTACCTTGCTTTACCTTGCTTTACCTTGCTTTACCTTGCTTTACCTTGCTTTACCTTGCTTTACCTTGCTTTACTTGTTTTACATGACACTCGACTACAAGCCTGTTTTATAGATGTAAAGGCATTTATATATTTTAAACATATTTTAATTTAATATATCCGGTTTGCGTTTGATTTTTGGAGTTCAGCATTGAATATTGTGATATATACATATACATAGTATAGTATAGTAATAAAGATGGAGAATACTCGAAATAAATCAATTAAGAATTTAAAATACAACAATACCATTAATTAATAAATAAGCTTAGATGTGTTTTTGAGATTTACTCTTTAAGATAATTTAGTTGATTCATCTTTAACATCATATATTATGTATTTGTCATGGTTTTTCGTGTATTAAATCTAATTAAACAATCGAATAAAACGGATCGATGAAAATATTGTACTAAATTAATTTTTTAATCATCTCACTATTTTTAACAAAAAAAATTTTTTTTTTATTCAGTAGGCCCTATATATTTTTAATCTACAATAGGGAAATGGATTAATATAATTTTTGAAAAAGTGTGTCGACAAATATATTTTTGTCAAAAACTCATAACTATAAATGCAGCAAAAACTCTTCATTTTTCTACAATCTACGAAGAGGAATCCTATTTTAATTAATCAAATAATTACTTTTTTCAACAAGTTTTAAATTACATTTTTTACCTTATCAAAGTTAAATACATCAGACCGACAAATTACTCATTTTATTCCGTTTTCACCTAACCCATCACCCCTCACTTCACCGTTTTGCAATTCTATTATTAATCCTCTCGCGATCGAAATAGCTTACATCATTTAGTTCTTATTTAATTTGTTTAATACAATTAAAATATCAGTAAAAATAAAGCAGCCGAAGTGACTGCTTAGTATTGATTATGTATTTTTGACACGGGTCGAAAATTATATCATTCATTCCTAATAGGGGAATTCTTTAAAAACAACTTTTAAACTATGGTTAATAAAAACCAAATGTTGTATATATTAGTAAATGCTATAAGAAGAAAAGAACTACAAATGATCAATGCTACTCCCTGTTATAATCAATAATAATATCCAGACGATTTGAACGAAAAATAACATTTATGACTAAATTCTAAAATGTCAAACAAAACAAATGTGTCATCGTCATAATACAAATAATAATTATAAAAGTCATTTTTAAATTACAAAATGAGAGGGCAAGTCATTTAAAAGGTCATTTACCAATGGAATTTAATATAAAGGCAAGTCAACCCTGTGGATTTAAAAAGTCATTTACCCAATCCAAAAACCAGAAACATAATTAGAGACTGGGCAGATCATAAAAAAGATCACTGTAACCATTTATATTAATATTAAAAAGTGGCATATCGACGAAACTTCGAGTGCTTATCAGAAGGGCTAAACAAAGAAAAAGGGTTTATTATTTATTTATAATTATTAATTTATTCAGTTATTTATTATTAATAATTTTATTAATTATTAATTAGTAAATAATTAGTTAGTTAGTTAATTAATAATGTAGTATCAATGTTTTCAATACATATATATCAAGACATTCATATATGTGACTGTGACATATATGTAACTGTGACATACATATGACTGTGACATACATGTGACAATCATACATATGACTGTGACATACATGTGACAATTATACATGTGACTGTGACATACATGTGACAATCATAGATGTGACTGTGACATACATGTGACAATCATACATGTGACAATCATACATGTGACAATCATACATGTGACTGTACTTTCCCACTCTGGTATTTTACAACTCCATACATTATTATGATATAAACCTTTTATTTACACCTTGTTCTCCACTTTTCGAAATTCCCTCCTGATTATGACTCTAGCAAGTTCGAGACAATTTAAATGTATCCTTAAGAGTTGTGTTTCAATATGTCTTTCTTGCTTCCAATTTGATGGAAGAATACCCGTAACTGGGTCCAACCATTTTAGTGACCCATTGGTGGGTGGATGCAATATCGCTACATGACAATATTGCATAAATTATGTGGACTTTAAACCATCCCGTGTCATTTCTTAGTGTCGACACTTTTCGGCTTAATTAGAACTGGAGTAGAGTTGGGTCATAGAGAAAATATGTACATACAACTACTGTTTTCTTCTATGGGTTGGGCGTGGTTGGGTGCTAAATCACTTGAGTGATATACCCTTTGTGACCCATACTATATTATTAACCCACTATATGCAATAATCTAACAAAGTTGTAAGTTGTGAAATAAAATTCGGTGTTTTATTGCTTTGTAATAGTTTGTTTGACTTTATAAAAGGACTACTGATACACTACTGATACACTACTGATACACTACTGATACACTACTGATACTCAAATATAAAATATGTTTATTAAACTCTTGTATTAAACACTTGCGATTGTTTGGAAAAATTATAGAATTTATAATTCAATCAAATAAATTCGATATTCAGCATAGATTATAATAAAACTAAAGATTATTCAGTACAATATATATATTATCCTATATATATAGGGACACAATTAAATTAGTATGATACACTTTTATTGTACAAAACAACAAAACACCATAACACACTTACATTGTCATTATTGAGTAAAAAGTAGAATTGATTAATACAACGAAAAGAAAATGCCTTCTAATAAAATTATATATTGCAAAACGATTACATAGAATTTGTTCAAGATCAGAGTTAACCGTTGTACGGTTCAACTTTTATAGTTTCAGATGTCATTGTAGCGCATCTTTCCAACATTGTTAAAAAGATTGTCCTTCCAAAGAAATATGGATAAAAATATTGTCTTCATTTTTTATTTTCATTAAATATATAACCTTTTCTAGCGGCGTCAGGGGACCGCATTTATAGGGGTTCTGCATTTCTTTATCAATGGACCAACTATGTAAAGCCTAAATGGTAAACAAACGATATGGCTTCGGCAATTTAATTAGAATTTTGCGATAAAATATGAGACAACCATTCGTGGTACATACATGCACAATTGGCTTAGTGGTTTGCCCTTCCAATAGTCTCGTTTTTTATTGTGAAAATCTATAAATGTTGAATATATAGGATGATCATATAATAATGTTCGATATTATCTTTTCACAAAATACATTTATGTTATATTGACCTATATCTTAAATTTAAAAAATATTAAGGTATCACTTTTAAAGAAGAATTGATTCTATATAATGCAATGTCTGACATATTGTTCAAACGTTTTATATCGGAAAATACTACAATGTGTAATCATATTCATTAAATCGTTTTAGATCTTTAATATTTATTGATTAATGTGTTAACATATGACAAAATTAATAGAAACACTAGTGATTAACAGGTGAATATTTTTTTTATAATATTAATTATACATGTGAGAAATTTGAAAATAAACATTTACTGATTAATGTAACGAGATAGATTAATTGGACCAAGGATTCAGTTAGTACTGGATCCAAAACATTATTGTCACCGAACTGTATTTAATATAAATATTCACTGGGAAAAATTTACGATTACATTCATTTTGAAACATATCATTTAATAAGATAATCAAACAAAATTATTTTTTATTGAATTCAACATATTAGTAGCACAAGTTATTGTTATATATTTCAATAAACATTATTGTAATTATTATAAGTTAAAAAATAGTATACTATACAACATTTTCCAGTTGATATATTTTAAACATTGGATTAGTATATTGAAAAATAAATTTGCTATATGTAGCATACACTGTTAAATGATAAATAATTGGAATTGTTAACAGTTCGGATTTAACTATAAAATACAATTACGAAGTGTTACTTTATCGATATATTTCTGTACTGTCTAGACATAATCTGTCCGAACAAGTTGGTAAAGTATTCATATATATAGATATACACGCGCATTTCCTTTTAGTTGATTATCTTAGATGAGGTGAGTCGTATTCATGAATTAAAAGTACTAGATAAGGCTAACCAACACCCTTCCCGACTCTTCAAGAGCTAAATTCTGGTTAGTCTGAACAAAGTAATGCGAAATATTGATACTGTGGATCAGTCAATTCAGCAGAGTACCTACACAGATTGACTCCACGCGCGTGAAGACTCGTCAACACCATCAGCCAGCCGACTTTGAAGAGTCTCCACAGACGAACACTGTACTAACATAACTATGTCAAATACAAACAGAAGTCCAGTTGATAGGTCAATTATTGGGGATATATATGAGTTTTTATAAATGAATTAAGTTTCATTGTCGTCAATAGACTTCAGCTTATTGATAACTTGAAGTATTTTATTGCTACTCAAATTGAGGAATGTATATGTGTGTGCGTATAAATGAGTCCTACATCATTAATTATTGTTACATGTGTACTAAAACCGCGTCTATATAAAGAAAGACATCAAACATTTCAAAAAATAGTTGAACGATTCTATTAATTATAGTTATATCAGTATATATGATACATCAGTTATATATAAAATTAATCACAAATTAATAAAAATGCATTAGTTCTTAAACGAAATAAAAATAATCTTTTTTTGGATTCGCTCTAAATAGTTGTGATAGCTATATTATATCATTTAACCGTGAATATACATTTGTATGATTTACTTATTCCTATTCAATAGCAAGTTTTACAAAGTAATATTCTATGTTGCTTTAGTTAAATGGAACTACTAGATGTATATATATATGAAATCGTTTTAAGCTATATCTCTGATGAATAAAATTCTATGTCGCTTAAAATATATTAAATAAAAATTATATAATGAACATATATGTTTTAATGATATTGTCAATATATATTTCATTTAAGTTTTACCTATAATCATATTGTATGCTTTGACATTGGCAAAATCTTTTTACCCCTGTTCTCATTTCAACGTTTTATCTTTTAGAGATGAATATACATATATTATTGTTTTACCTTTTAGAGATGAGATGAATTTATTTTATTGTTTTATAAAATTATATATCCTATGGTATATATGAACCACGTGATTAAATATTTCAATTCGCATCTCAGATATATGCGTAAACTTAAATTATTTTATTTGGGCTTTTACGATTATTATAAATCACAGTATATTGCTCATTTTAACCATATTTTCAGTATAATTGACCAAATTATACATAGCCTACATATTAGGGCTATACATGTAATCAGGAGGGGACATAGGAGGGGTGATTTGGAGGTTCGAACTACCCCAATAAAAGTGGGAGGCAAAATATGCCCTTTTAAAGCCGGATAATTCCCTTGTTGTTGCAGGATTGTAATATTACTAAACAAAAGTGCTCTTTGTAAAAACTTAGATCGCTCGAAAGTGTCCGATAATTATGTAGCCCTTCCCTCCCTGTAAACCGTCCCTCCCTCCTTTTAAAGCTGATATTCAAATGTCTTTTAAATGAATTATCAAGATAGACAATAACAGGGTTGTAACTTAAATCCGGAGGAAAAATCGGAGGAAAAACTGGGGGACAAATCCGAAGGAAATTTAACCTATTTTTCAAGGTTGTCAATGCAAAATTATCTAAAATAAATAAAATAGATTTTAAAATAATCAAAAATAATTAATAAAAACAATTGCAAGGGATTTTAGAATGCCGATAAAAATGGTCAAAATACGTATACATTTATATTAATTCTGAAATATATAAATAAAATAATTACTACATTATTACATTCTTTAAATAAAAATTGTTTGTTTATCTTTGTTACTTGTATTAATGCCGACCTTGAAAATTAGTTATTTATTTCTCCGGTTTTTTCTCTGGATTTAAGTGACAACTCAATAACAGCACAAGCAAATAACAACAGTCATGGATAAAGTCATAGATGAAGTCATAGATAAAGCTACAAAAGTATATCTGAATATAGTAAATACATAATTTCATCGTTTGCGTGTCAATCTTTAAATACAAGAATTGGTTTTTCATTGATTTAGTATATTATACAATATACTAAATCAATTCATTCATTTATTCATTTATTATTCACGCACTCAACACATATTATCACCTTGACAACCATCAAACGCTTTAAATGGTTATTGCTTCTGTTTTTTCTAAAGAACAAAAATCATATCACTTTTAAAGAATAAGCACTTCGCACGAACTAAAGAGTAAGTATATATAGTGTGTTTACTTTGCTTTATAGTCAATAAATACTTTGTAATAGGCAAATTGATATACATAAACTAACATTGAGAACAGATAACAAGAGTTTATAATTTAGTTTATACTTTTTGATATTTCTGCAACATTTAAAAAGAATCGTAACATAAATTTGCCTCAAAAGAAACGTAATATTCACCTTGTTAAAATGTGCAACTCATATTGATATGGTAGCATATTGCACAAATTGCTCTTATGGTTAATGCTTTGGAATTAGAGATAAGCCCGACACCTCCTAAAAATTAATAACTCATTACCAACCAATTAAATCATTAACAACAAGTGCTTAATGAAACACTGATGATTTTCAGACGTATTCTTGAAGTGATTTTATCATTATTTATAATATATATCTGCTATACTAAAAACACTGTTTTTAATTAAATTAAATAAAGAATTATCAACTTAATGAAGCAATTATAATGTCTTCAACCTTTTTTCACGTATTTTGAAAACGTAAAATGTCATAAGCATATAAGTACTCCTGCAGATGTGATTCAATGTTTAGTTATATTAAGCCTCATGAAAACTCATTGGAATCTCCTAAAGAAAATTTAGTTTTTACGGTCTGTAAAAGTACGAACTATATTCAAGTTTCATTATTATATATATAAAAGAATACTTTAATTACGAAAATATGCACACATTCAACCAAGATTTTAATTCTAAGGTGCATACAAAAATTTTAATTTTATTTATTTATAAAAATAATTATTCATCATTTGTTTTTTGTTCTTTGTTATTTGTTGATCAATAAATAAAATGTATTATTTTATACTTGGCAATTAAGCCAACCAGGTAATCAAAACGTCCTAAGAACAACATTATTATATCTTCTGAAGTATATTTTTTGTCTTCTTTCCTGCTACTTCTATCATGCATACATATGTACCTACATTATAATTTTGAAATGACTAATCCTAGTAATTCCTTACTTCAATGCGAATATTTTAGAGGTGTCTTCCATCTTTTGTCCCGCTGCACTTCACCTTTTGCCCCTCTTCCATCTCCCTCTTCCCCCTTCTTCTCTCAGCTTATATGCAGATAATTAAAAACTCAGTCTTGTTTGAACATTGAAGACTTTAAACTCTCGCAAACATGGCACCTCACCAGAAGATATATTTTCTTCAAAGTTGCCATTCTCATATGAAATAACCGGCATTTCAAGCAACTTTATTATCAACATGACAACTTAAAGAAACTACTAAATAATAAAAACCACTTTCTATTGTCACAATAGTGGTCAATATATACTCCTCATTCCTTTACATTTTGTTTTAATCCTGTCATTTGTTGTTATAATGTTATTTAGTAACTAAATGCAGGGACCGCGAAGCAATATTTTATGTAGGAAGGCCACATTTTTTAAAAGGAAGTTTTTAAAGTAATCATCATTAACTAAAATTAGCAAGAGACAATATTTTCTGTAACGACCCCCCACCCCCCTC
>JAUZND010004865.1:0-19463 GCA_034780555.1 Coelogynopora nodosa
TGTAATTAATGCATAAACTTAATGTAATTAATGCATAAACTTAATGTAATTAATGCATAAACTTAATGTAATTAATGTACTAAACTTTCCTATATGGGTTTCTCCCGAAAAAGTCAAGTAGTAAATGCAACATTTACATTCGAGGTTACTAGTTAACGTATATACTATATATAATCAATTAAAAACACAGCGTTATGTACTCGAAGGTACAAGTTAACATACATTATGATCCACTTCTGTGTTGTAATATCAAGTGTTTTGAGGACAGAGATATTGAATTGTAATGACTTCCAAACTATAAAATAGAGTTCTATTAATATTGATTTTTAATTCCACAAACAATATATTATGTATGTCCTTATTTAAGGCTATACGCCATGACTGTTGTACTCATGGAATGGTTATACAATGCAATATACTATGCTAATACAATATTATTTGATCGCCAGACGTTTATTCCTTAAACAAAATTTGAAATGTTTTTCTAGCAAATAAAGTTTCCAATAAAATCTGACCTTACACAATTTCTTCACTATGCGAAAGCACACCGCGTGAATTATTAGTTTGGTGTTATTCAGAATTACTCGAAGTACTTAGTCAACCCGGTTTCTATTACATTAACAAATGTTCTTTAATCATATTGTCATGTAACATGGAACATTTTGACAGATGTATAATAATAAGATTGCTTCTACTTAAAGCTTAACATTTCGATGTGCTTGCTATTTATTAAATAATAATTTATTTAATCTACTATTTCTGAAAGCAATCATAACAAATTACATCAAACAAATTACCTTAAAATACAGGTATATAAAAATATCAAAATACAATGTAATACATTTATGACGGACAGACTTTCACGAATATGTAGGTATGCTAGTAAAAAACAAGCAGCAAGTATAAAGAAACAACTACATTAAAATAGTTACTTCGTACAGTAATACATTCCAGTCCAGCTATAACATTTCAGACTCTGATACACTTTTGCCCGAAAAAAACCCCGGATATGCTGGTTCTCATTTACTTTTCTAGATCAACACTAAAACTATCTTTAATATAAAGGATTACTTTCACTCAAAATATAGTCATCACCGATGCACCTAACCGTAAACAAACGATACTAGGAGAGACAGACCCCCGCTTGGATTTAAGACCTAATTCCTCGAATATATATTATAACATTGCAGTCCATCAAGCACGTTCAAATTTGGCGCAAAATTTCGCTTAAAACTTTGCTAACTGATAGATACCGCAGACTGTGTCGACGACACTCAGGTTGTGAAAGACGATACAATTGAGTAAAATGAGCTCAACTCGAACTTAAATGTTGACCGCATGTAACATAAATAATGGTGTATAGAAATAATAATAATTATTATTATGGGTGTCAATAGTTCAAACATGATTTTAATATTATGTTGAACGTGTCATTATAATCTTCCAATGATTTTTTAAGTAATATGTATTAGAGCTGACAGCGTTTTAGCAAACATGTTAAAATAGTAAATATAAATCTTAATATGGTATCAGAGTTGATTTATAACTAGAATTTAACTTATTGTTTTGCCGGATTATTTTTAGAATCACATTTTTTAATTTAAAAGTATTTTTAAAAGTTGCATAAATGTTTTAATATATTTTGATAATGAAGATAATCTCGATAAGTCCAGCTTATTTTTACATTTAAACATAATCCACTATAAATTGAATAAAGTCGCAATTATAAAGAACTAGACAATTTAACAATGTTTTTATGAGAAGACTTACAGGGCAAATCCCAGTATAATTCACCAAAAATGGTTTATCTTTTATAGTTCATAGTTATTTTCCTTACGTTCGTATATGTAACAAAAATTAAAGCCGTATTATAGTTTTAATCCATGAAATTTCTCACAAATTTATAAAAATATATACTTCTAACTTACAAAAATAAAATTACATATTATAATTATACTCATTTGACAGTAATTTCTAATTACTTTAAAAACGACAGGATCAAGCGATAGTCAACAAATACATAATATATATAAACTATAAAGCTATATAAACTATTGCCAAAGGAGCTTAGAGGGCATCATATTTCGAGAACATAGCCAAATAATAAAATATATTAGTGCAGCGGAAGTAGGAACTTAATTATAAAAGGTGCAAAAATGCAGGGCAATGCGAACTTTTCAATACATATTATGCAGAAAAACTATACGAGTCAGTACATTTAACGGGAGCAACCACGCGATGTAATCGAACCAAGATAGATTATAAAAGTTATCAGTGTAAAAGCGGCTGAAAGAAATTTATTCAGGTTTGTTTTCAAAGCTTTTGTACGTAAAATTCGCATTCCAGCTGATATATATATATACTGAATAGTATATATCCTAAATTACACAATTAGTTATTTCAAGATATATTTAGTTTTAATATATCACTTAAAACTTGAGAAGAAGAGGGATGGTTAACTTGCACATGACCGTTAGAGTGATAATAGAACTCAACCCAGGGCTCAACAGAGTGGGTTGCGTTTTATTATAACCATATATAGTATACACAAGTTTTTAAAGTTTACAAGGAACATTATAAAACTTTTTGAAATACTATTTAGTTATCCACTTAGACCACCAACCCACTCACAGGTTGTCAAGCAGTAAAAACAAATCGATATTCGGATGTACAAACGTTACATATATACACACGAATTATTCATTCATAGTAGCGTAGTTGTTCCAAATCTTGGATAATGAGGTTTCATTGTTGCCAACAAATATCGCTTTCTACTTTGCCGCGATCAGTAATGCAAAATTGCACACACCATATTCTGTCAAATATTATGGTATACTTAAATAAATACAATGCTAAATCAGCAGACCTATTATATTATACGTTCAGGGGGTTGGTAACGGGAGACCATTCCCTGTATTTTTTTTATTGTAGGTTGATCTTTTTTAAATGAGGGTCTTCACTATAACAATTATTAAATGAAATTCAACTCTTC
This sequence comes from Coelogynopora nodosa, assembly GCA_034780555.1. Lineage (NCBI taxonomy): Eukaryota > Metazoa > Platyhelminthes > Proseriata > Coelogynoporidae > Coelogynopora > Coelogynopora nodosa. The sequence continues at coordinate 2,993 of JAUZND010004865.1, forward strand.
TAGATAGGTATATTTAAATATAAATAGGTACTTATTTTATTCCAATAAAGTCGCCTATACTGCATTTTTAAAATATTATAATATAGTATAGCTCTAAAACATGTAATATGAGAATATATATATTCTCTATAATCAAGGTGGCTTTAAATTAAGAATATATCTTTACAAGTTTACAAATAAAATACATATATGTGTTTTAAGTGACTCAGTCATTTGTCCTATTAAATATATATTTTAAATACAAACAAGTTCAAAGAATTATATTGTAGACGGTCATCCATAAATAAAGGTAAATAGACATATCTATTACAAAAGATATTATACTATTAGACATCAACTAAAAAAATTAAAATTATTTAAGAATATCATCCGTCTTGTACTAGCAGTTGACATGTTGAAAGATATTATATATATATATATATATATATATGTCAGTTAATGATTACACTGTTAAAATAATGTACTTATGATATTTCAGTCAATTAAAGATAAGATTTAGCTATGTATTTATTGACGACATTGATAAAGTATGCACACGTTTTAGATCAAATGTCATAAATCATAAATATATATATATATATACATTTTAAATATAGACTGAGGCATACTTCTCCAACTCAATGGAAGTTATCATATATCTACTTAGTTAGTTTGGATGTCATTAAATGGATGAATATGTATAATGTAAGCTCAATTAAACGAAATATTCATTGCTTTCATTGATTACATTATAACAGAGTGTAATAATCGTTTTTTAACATTTAATTTCTCTTTTGCAAAACAGTGCAGTCCTCATGCTTGATTTTATTTCGCCCAATAGTAAATTTTAATATATCATTGATTCATAATAATTAGTATACTTTATAAGTCGTTGAATTAAATAGAGGTCAGCTATAATATAAAGCGTTAGTTTACGCACAATGAAGCCAAACTAATAGGTATTCCTATCAGCTGTAATAAATATTACATTCTCCACTTTCTCTATAGTATTGTATATTATAATATATAAACCCTATTTTATATAATTCTGATTAACCATGTCGAACCACATACAATCTGGTAAGTAATTAACATAAATCAATTCTATTAAACTCCATCTCTCTGCGTCTCTTACAGAACTACTCTTTCTTCTTGACTCCTTCAACGGAAAACCAACTTAGCATATAACACAAACAAAAATACGCTATTTTACTCTGGCGACTACATGCGGATGGTTTGTCTGTCCGTCCTAGTTTGGCTATATATAGTCAAGGAACACTTAGTGAATAATAATTGACGAAGAACTGTCTGTACAGTTGTAGTTAACTGCACGTTGAGGATGGAATTATCGAATATCCTAACTACTTCATTAAGACAGGTACCTGAACGATTTACTACAAAAAAAGTATAAACATATCTACGCCATTTGATGATTCAATTGAGGGGCTGTAATATACTAATTATAACATTGTCAAATATCTAGTTACAAAATATAACATTTGACATGTGTATCATTCAATCATTCAATTTTATCACAAAAATAAAAATAAATATAATTAAATTAACGAGTTATACATTAATATTTAGTAGATTGGTATTTAATTAATGAAATCAGGATTTAGATAGTTAACGACCGGAGCGTCTCGTACTTCTAATCTAATAGTATACCTAATTGAAATTTCTAAGTTTCATAATTTAAAAATTCAATTTATTTCTATGATTTATATAATTCATTAAACCATAATATGACTTTATATTGAATTTATAAATATTACTTAACCGCCTAATGTTAAACGTTCACAAAATGCACACGTATGTATACGACTCCATTATAATAGTAAAAGCTGCAACTCAGACGCAGAGGTAGTTTTGTCAAGCCACGATTCAATCAGCCAATGTTTGTGAACAATATAATATATATGAAATGATAAGAGGTTCAAGAATTTAATTAAAATAGGCCCACATCAATTTGCCGACAAACTGCTTCAGATTACTATTGTTGTTACTATTTATAGGATCACTAAACAAATAAAAGCAGTCTCAAGTCAACACGTATCTCAAATAAAAGTGTACAAATTAATCGTTACCCGTATTGAAGGTATCTAATTGTCATACTCTTGAATTTATGCAAGACAAATCACACTTGATTCTTCATATTCCTTTTATTCAAAATGAACGCTGACACAATATAGCGTCAATTGAAAAACATTAGCTATTAAATTGGCAACTATCTTTTATAAAATACTAACAATTACAGGTTTCGTATAAGATTATAATGCCAATTAGCGTACATAATATGCTATTTTATTAATTTTTCCATTCATACATGAACATGATAGTAAACAATGAGGAAACGTTATAATTTGACTCGGTTAATTTGCTTTTGCTATATATTTAACGAAGAAAATGGATTCTTCCCGATTTTAATTCAAAATAAAATGTATAAATAATAGTGAATATAAATTCCACAATGAAAACGAGTGGGTACTGAAAAAGGGAACAGCATCCAAGCAAATACACAATACGTTTATAATAAAATAAATGTATAGGTATGCGAAATATATCAGTTGCACATTACAGTAATAATTTTTTTAATATTTATAGACAATATAATACATTATCTATAAATAATTTAATTTGTAACATATACATGTAATATTTCGTTCACTTCTGATAGCTATTAGTTTAAGAATTATTGAATATGTATTCCCTGTTCCGAATACCATGGTTAAATGTTAACTTAGACAAGTATTGAAATTATAAGAACTACAATAAATAAAATGCAGCCTCTTTAAAATAAGAATCATTCTAAAATAAAAAGCTATTCGAAAACGAGATTCCACATTTGTCTTAAACGTACAAGAGCGGTAAAATTAAAGCATAATTCTCAAATATCACCAATTACAGAATCTGCAACATGTACAGAATGCAAGTTGCTAATCTATTTATTACCAGGGCAGCTTAGGCGGCTGGCTGTACTCACCAAAGTCCGATACCTTGGCAAATATCTCCCGATAGTAATCCCAATTGGCCTGAATGATTCGCTGGGACGATTTGGCCAACCGCTCATCCAGACAGGGCCAGTCAACAGCTAGCGACTTTAGGGCAGCAACGTACTCCGCCCGGTCGCTCTCCTTCCAATTCCCAGCGGGATCAGGCGGCGACAACACTATCAGGTCCTCTAAACTGTTCGGAAACCAGTCCGAAGTCAACGCCGAGTGGAGCAGTTGTCGGGCGACAAGATCCACCCGATCTGGGGTGAATACGAATTTACGACGGGCGAGAATGCGCAATGACGAGTCGTTGGATTTGCCGACAGTAGTGGGGTTGTCGAGGGGCAAAGGTTGCGAGAAAATGGCGTCACTAGCAGGATAGCCGAGACCGGGCTGTTCGACGATGAGGACCTCTACCGACTCTGGTCGGTCGTTCTCTGTAAGTGTAAATATTTAATAAGTATTTAAATGCAATAATGTTATTTAAAATACATTAGCTGTCGATATAGTTATTGTTATTTATGTTGTTTTTTAAAGCTTAATTATTTGGGATTTACATTTTTAATAAGTGCAGCAGGTTTCTGAGAGTATTATTTAATTAATAATAAATTTCTGATCCATTATTCAGCAGTACTTCCAAAAATATATTCTAGAATAAAAACAATGAAATATAATATTCAGTTTAAGATTTTTCTAATATGACATATGTACATAACGAAAATAACCAATTTAAACCCTAAAATATCAAATAGGAGCGACTCTATGTTTCTACATATCATTAAAGAGAAATTCATTCTCTTAGTTGGAGTAAATAATGCATACTAACATCAGTTTTAGTTCGAAAAATCAATGACTGACCAAAAACCGAAAAGGGACGGTACGCAGAACTGTCCGCTCATTAACCGAATTTTATGAGTCAATATTGGTATACATAGGAGGCGGCCCCTAATAGCTCGCACAAATTTAAATACTGCCAATGACTCCTTAGTTAGTGTTGGGCGAAAGGGAAATACAAAGCGTTCTTATCTAAACTATTATAATGCTGGCTAGATATATGCTGAACGAGCACAACACTGTCAAACAAAGTCTTTAGGGACTGTCTCCAAAAACTTCCTCACTCAAGGACAAGAGTTGCCCTTTCCCACACAAATAGCTGCAAACAAACAAAAAACGGACATATGGGCGAATTGATCAAAGTGGTTGTTTTGTAAAATTATCTTCTTAGCTCAATCCACAAACCATCATCAGTTATATGCTTTAATAAATTGGACAAGTTGTGTTAGAAAATTCATTAGGTTGCGGATCAATATATTAAAAAAGCAACTACATCAAAACTATCAACTAACCAATTTCCACTAAAGCGGAGTGAGTAAAAACTACACAGCCGGGTTCCGTGTTCTACACTATATTATGGAACAGAGACAGAGAAGTAGAGCAGAGATGTTTAGTCGTTAGCGTTTGGCACCTTACGGGATGCGCACTAATAGTATACATATATAAAGGAACTTGAGCCAAATCGATGAGAGCGTTCAAACTGAGAACGGAATTAAAGGAAAGGAGGTATGTAGAGGGGGGGGGGGCGACGGAAGGAGAAATGAATAAGAATAAAATGATAAGTAAGTAAGCCAAGTAGGTGAGCACCCCTTTATGTGCGTTGGTTGTATTAACTAGTATAATTAAAATTCACAGAATATTAGATTGAGGTACAATTAGCATTAGAATACAAATAAAATGTTCCATTAATACAAAATATCAATATAAATGTTTGTTTAAAAAACAATCAGTATAATTTAGAAGTACTTTCAGCTGTAAAAAATAACGATTTAAAATTGTTTAAATTGTTATAAAAAAATTGATGTTATAAATATGGTATATTTTGGCCCTAGCACTCCCACGCGGTTTTATACATCTAGAACTAACAAGGAGTGGGTCAAGTTGGTCCAAACGCGATGTTTGTGGTAAATTTTAAGTTTCACAATAAAGTATATTTAATATGTTTAAAACAACTGTACACATTGTTCAGCATGAAATAATGATTATGAGTACTGTATTTATATATTTTTATGATATATTTACATAATGTAGATGGTTCTAGCTAAATAAAAAATGGAATATACAGTTAATTCTACTTTCCCGATTGGTTCGTCTGTCAACATGTCATTTCACATTTTTCTAAATTAGATATATACATTCAATCGGTGAACACACTTTACACTGTTTCTTTCAAATTTTCGATATTAGGTGGATATTTATATTATAGGAAAAAAATTATTAGAATACTATCATATTTTATATCATATCAATTATTTAAACTTTCAAGCAAAACATTGTTTCTTAAAATAGAAAGATTAAATTAAACATCAGATAAATTATCTCATATTAAGGTAATAATGTACACGAATAAAATTTGTATCATATTTTCTAACTTAAATGACAATCAGTTTTTATATTTTTTGTCAGATAAATTATTATTTGTATATACCATTGAAAAGCTTATTAAATTTTAGGAATATACTGAACATTACATGGTAGGTAGTTTTAATGTTAATAAATAAAAGAAAAACATTGGTATAGGCTATTTGTATTCGTTATAGGCCTAATAATTATATAGTGACAATCATATAACATCAGCCCATATAAATATGATTCGAGCACTGAATAGATTATGACAGCTTACTATGCGCATAACAATATCAATTGACTCAAGATATAAATGTCTTACCCTCATATACAGTATACAAGGTAGGTGTGTGTAAGGCACACGATCGACTGAACTAATAAATCTTATTACAACTCAAGACGCACTGACTGACTGACTTGCACTTACAGTGATCTGTAGAAGACTCGAGCACAAATGTAATACTGCAAATGAGCAGCAGACTAGATCAAATCAATCGGTCTTTAAGACAAGAAGGATCAACTACGTCGTGGATCAATAAACCTTTCTTGTATTCTGTAAAGGACATTATTACCTACCTATCACTCTGATATACCCTACATATATACAGTCAGGGTGCGTACGTATGTCGTCGCTAATCTGACGCTTGTTAGATAGATTGTTCACGATTCCTTTTAAACAAATCTCGTGTACAAAATCGCCCCACTCGTTTGTAGAAGTAAAACAGGGGCTATACCAGCAATAGTTAACGGAGGGTACTCTCGTATTCTCATTCTTAAATTTCCGACGCAGTGCAAAATATATACTAAGATAATTTTTTAATAAGTGAAAAACTGAAATTTCCGACAAATTAGTAAAGGTGACTAGGAAATTACGTCTGATAAATTGCACGTCTGTTAAACAATAATTATAATTACTTCAAAGATGAAACCTTTCCTCAAACGTAGTTATACAAACATCTTAATAATAATAAATCACATAATTAATTGAAAATTAATAATATTTCTAGAATATATTTTATATTATTTTGATTAGTGTGATATTTCGATTAAATCTTTGAATGGATTGCTTTTGACACTGATAATAAATGTTCGTTATACTGATGAACAACATTTTTTTGCAATAAGTACCATTACTTCAATCTCATTCTGCTTACCGTGAACAATGCAATAGTATTTTTTTAAATATTCTTAAAAGTAATAGTATATTGCACCTAGTCTATGTAATATATTGAAAGGCGAAATAGCAGCATAAACCATATAAATGAAGTGCTTAAAAGCATAAAAAATTAACCAGCCTAAATACTACTGAAAATTTAACATGTTACAATTTATATATGGTAATTGTAAATGACATAACAATTAATTACTTCGACATGAAACAAATGCAATATTTAACCACAACGTACATGTCACAAGTAAATTTTAACCAAAAAACATTAAAATTGACTCAACACAATGTTCGCATCTTCTCAGTAATTCAAGAACTAAACAAGTAAGCAATGCCAAGTGGCTCTACAACTAAGTCTAACGCTACCAAGGAAAGTTGGATGACTCGAGGAGCAATAAGTCCTTGTAGCCAGAATAAGTACTCTCTCACCTGGCACCCTTGACAGGAGGATATTTTGATCAACACAGACACACGAGGTAATGTGCCGCTTTTTACTCCCCTCAAAGACCAGACAGAAAGCACTCGATGAAGAGAATTGATAGTCAACACCAAGATTAACAACTATTGGACTGCCTCCCTGGTAGGTATGCAAAAAATGGATAGAAGAAAAAGTCGACTGAACAAGGCTATTAAAGGAACCAAGAGACGTAAGTATTATTTCAAAATCATAACTTTTATCTTAACATAAAGATGGATTTTTTTTCCATAAAATAAACATTAAAATGGAGAAAATAATATAGAGAATAACAACGACCTTATTTATAAATCAGGGATATCATCGACATATTATAAATGCAGCAAAGATGGTATAATATAAAGGAATTAAAGTGGTAAAAAGTGAAAGGAAAAATGCAGAAAGTGAGGATTAATTAACTGTATATATAAAAATATATTATACACATTACAAAGTAATATTGCCAATGTTGCAATATTAATATAATGTAAATTTTTTACAACTATATGCATTATTATTGAGAAGGGCAGATATTTCGAATAAAACATACAACTTCGATCTATCTCAGGTAATAAGATATTCTTTAACAAGTGAAAATAATTTAAATTTTCAAATAATATGCATACTTCTTGGAGAATCATAAGAAACATAAGTTTTTATTGATTACAATCAATCGATTGAAAAATTTAAGCTCACAATGGTCAATATAACATATCAATCATACTCCAGATGTAAAAATATTTAATTCAACCAATTCATTTTTTAATTAAACAGCTTCACCATAGTTGGTTACAAATACATGACTGAAAAATATACAGTAAATACGGAAGATTGCAATTGTAGCTTTAAATATTGTAATGACAACCACTTATATATATAAAATACAAATAAAAAATGTAAATCTCTCAAATTAAGTAACATTCATTTTAAATATACATACTTTTTAATGGAATTGGAATTTATTGCATAAGTTTATTATATTATATAGGTAATTGGTGATGTGAAATAAGTTTGTTTCTTTCTACTGGAATATCAAATTATATGTTATACAAAATTTAAATAATAAACTCATATAACCAAACCAATCAAACAAATTCATATGATTACACATTTGATACATAATAAAATGATACATAAAATATCTAAATGTTCTTTAGGAGTGATAAGGTGTTTATATATATTTAAACCATCACTCAAATATAGTAAATGAGAAAAAACAACATAAATAACAAATTCTATGTTTCTATCTCTACATATCATAACATTTAGGATTCTTATAATTGTATAACAAATTTGTGATAAAATATATATTATACAGAGAGACATTGCAGAATTCAGTTTCAGAATGTTTTTGATAAATGATGTATTGTTCATGTTTGGCTTGTTTTCCAAAAAAATTTAATAATTATGAATGAATTATTTTTCTTAATTTAGCTTAGAATATTTATTGTATTCAAAAATACTAATTAACAATCTTACATTGCCAGCTAGTATGTTGGGTGTATTATTTTTTAATGATTTGATGGACATGAATAGAATAGTAAAATTACTTATATTCATATTTGAAAAATAATATATTACCATTCAATTATTAATAATGGTATGTATATAAAACTTTTTCATAGATAAATTGTAAAACATTGATTATATTTTCTTTGAAACCATTCCATAAAAATAAATAATAAAACTACAAATGAAACCACAACCCCTAAAGGAAAAGTAAATTGGGTAGCTTTAAAAGAACTTAACTTCTATGATTACTTGCAGAAAACAGATCTAAACTAAATGATACAAACTAATTAAAATAGAATAACAAAGTAATAGAAACTTTAAAATTAGAGTTATATTATTTAACATTAAGAAAACATACCTATTTGGTTAAGAAAAGAATGACTTACTGTATAGCTGCACTCAGTTGGCACTATTATTATTTTATTAAGATCTGTGGCTACACCTTAATGTAAGACAATATAATGAAGTTTGTGTTATTATTGACATTGCAATTGGGGCAGTTTATTCAAAGAAATCTTACCTGTCCGATCTATCAACTTTTTAAAGAGCTCCATATTTTTATCTGAAACTTATGATAAATAGTAATAAAAACAAAACAAACAAAAATTAAAAGAAACTTCAATATTGTGCTAAACTTAAGTAATACGTTACATGAAGTCATTATAAAATTAAAGTGAAAATATGTCAAATTTATCACTACAATTTATATATACATTTACTTATCTATGTAAATAGATATCAATAATAGCTTTAATGTAAGTTGATAGAATATTAATAAAATTTCTTTAAAATCTTTACAGAGATTATTACAAAAATGTACAATAATTTACATCTTTTAGTTCTATTGAGTTTGCATGTATGGCATATAATTATAGTCATCAAATTATTTTAGGTAATCTTCATGAAATATTTTAGATGAAAGAAAAGCTAACCAGTTTTAACCACTGTTGTACCTACATATAATAATAACAATTATAATGTGCACAGTACTAGTGTCTAGCACTAGCACAGTACTAGTGTCAAGAATAATTAATTGTCATCCAGTGGGTGGCACTTATACTGTGCCATAGTTTTGTTATGCAATACATACTTATATAAAAATACATCAAATTGAAATAAATTTAAACAACTAGTTAACACATTAAGCATGGATGATCTATATATGTACTTTTTGTTTAAGAGCATACATATTTCTGTAAAAATAATATGTTTTTTAATGACTGCAAATTTGAAATAAGTTATCAATAATAAAAATAGAAACACAGAATTCTTTGACAGTATTTATGTTTTTTTATGATATTATGAGAAATTTTAGTTGCCTAGTTTGACAACTTTTGCCTATTTAGCTTATGTGATGTAGAAAGAAAGAAAAGCAATGAACAGTTCTCATACACATAGCGATTGAAGTAAAGTTGATATACTAGATAGTAACAAATCATTGATTTTCTGTCAGTTATCCAATAAAATTTGAGGAAAGAATTTTGAAATTATCTATATAGATGTCATCTGTCATATTGGATACACTAAGACACATATTTTCTAGTTAAATTTCTTTAGGTCTACAAAGCATATAATTCGAGCATTTAGGAAATGCAATCGATTAATTGGGTGACCTTCAAGCAATGGGATACTTCAGCGAGAAGTCTTTGTAGACGAGACGATTGTGCCATATTTTGGTCATCATTCAGTGAAACAATTAATAAGAGGCAAGTCCATTTGCTTGTGCTACAAGAACTGGGTCCTGGCAGGAGTAAATGGTTATTGCTATAACAGTGACCTCTATTATATAACACAATGCTGCTCGACCTTAAAACCAACCATTGAGTACATTCATTGTCAACAGTCTCATCAATCAATGCATCACACATCCAAATGATGACATAGTATTGTTTGATAATAACCAACCGAACCTTGTCTCCCAATACTAACAATTCATGGATGGGTAAGTGTTGACCTATACAACCAACACATGGCTACCTACAGAATAAGTGTAAGAGCCAAAAAGTGGTACATACTGCATGCTTTTTATTCAAGTTTTATACACATATGTCACCATTGCATATCTTCTGTATCGTAGCATTACAAATATCCCTCATTTGGATTTGCAATGTCATATACACACCTTCTTCACATTGCAGGCTACTAAAAATTAATATGCCCTCTTGTTGCAGCTGTGCCAATTAATATATGTTATGATTGCTGGGATCATCTGATTGGACAAAAGGATGGTAAAAGAAGATGTCAGCGAACCAAATGCAACAAAGAAACATTTTGCCATAAATGTAACAAGACTCTTTGTGTAACCTATTTTCAGCCTTATCTTACAAGAGTGTGACTTTATAGATAGTTGTGTTTCGAAAACAGTTATCTAAGACATTTACAATATTTAGATTTTGTTTATATATATATAATATCAAATTTATATATTATTATATTGTTCCAAATAGATTAATTATTATTTTTCTTATTCAAAATTATAAAGGCAGATAAAAATGTCACTTTGGGTATCTGAAACTGTGGATGATCTATATCTAAATCACACAAACATTTTGATTTAGAAAAATAACATATGGATAGATTTTTTTTATTTTTGGTATGCTATCTAGTTGAGATAAAACTAATATTGTGTATACATTTTAGTTGCCTAGCTTTTCCAGAAATGCATACTGCATTTAACAGTTTAAGGTTTAAAATATCCTATGAAACAACTACCAGACATATGCACATAAAACATTTATAATTGGTAAAATGCATTTGTTTCTTTTAAAATAATTACAACAAGAGCATTTTATTAAAAAAAATAAAAAATCTTATTTTAATATGTGTTTCTGATTTTATATATAATTTTATACAGGTAGGTATGCACAATTCACATTAAATAATATTAAATGTTTTTCATTAAAAATTAAATGTTGTTTAAATTGTAAAATTATAAACAAATTAAATTATATATACAAAAAGTAATTAACACATAATATCATTAAATAATATTATGTGTTAATTACTTTTTGTATATATAATTTAAATTGTATAAATATGATGATGCTGCCTGCTTTGTCAGTACAGCTTAGAGTAAACAAGGTATGTTTAATCAGTAATAAGTTTAACTATTTGTTAAAGCTATAAATAATAATATTATTTCCAATTACTGAAAAATATAGAAAGGAAATAAGTGATTTTAAGACTTCCAAAAATTCAACATAATTACCTGTTAAAACTATATAAATAATACCTGTCTGACAGTCCTTCTCATAACTATCTATGAATATATAAAACACTTTAAAATCTAACCTTTTCATACTATCAAGAAACCTCACAAAACTGGAAATCAATATGAAAATTGCTTTTGGTATTGACATTTTGGTAAACTGGAATGAATATAATTTTATACATGTGGCTTGTAGTAATAATGTTCATTTATGTAATAATGTCAATTAAAGCAATTAAGTTAAATTAAGTAATAATGATGTTAATTTATATTTATTGTACAAGCCTAATAATCAAATTGACTGAATCTGGAATAATTGAAATTGAAGATAAAGAATGTTATTAAGAAATGGTTGCACAGCCAACTTGCTTATACCTTTGTTTCATGACAATAGAAAGATATACTGGATAATAATAAATATGGATAAAAAAGTGGAAACCAAGGATAAGGAACTATTTTTGTGAAACAATTAATCAACATCATTTTATTTCTTTTACCAAAAAGGAAATCAATGTTTTGAATGTTACATGAAAAAACTCCTTACTTTCAGGTCCTGGTAACTCAAAAAATTTGAAATATCATGATATATCTATATCATTTTTATAATTAATTATATTTTTTAAATAATTCATACCATATTTTTATAACTTGATATCATCATATGATAAAATCAAGAATATATAACTAACATAAACATATAAATAAATACAGTTATATATAAAATCGACAGAACATTGCAGTGCACAATACATACAATTTAATTATGTCTACAACATCTATAAGCAATTACAACAAAATCTTTGGTATTCTCAGTGAGTTCTGTAATTAATATTTTCTAAGTCACAGACTGTGCTTTTATTGGGTGCAGTTGGGTCTTCTTCTACACCAATAATTTCATAACCACTATTTTTCCCTTACAAGAAAATAGGTGGATATCACATACATTTGTCATTTTATTAGAAAAAGCACCATTCTACACATTTGATACAGGTTTGATACACATTTGATACACATTTGATACACATTTGACACATCTATACATTTGTCTACCAATCAAAACATGACAGCAATATCAGTTTACAATTAAAATTAGCAAAGATTTTTTGTGTATAATTCATGAGTATAAATTACATTATAGATGGATAAATGTGCATGTAATAATTGAGTATTTATGGTTCATAAAATGTCTGATATTCATTTGTAATGCATTATAACATTAAATGTCTTGTATATATGGTAAAATGTTTGATCGGTTATATATACTGATATAATAGCTCTATCAGAAAATTATGATAGTTTATTTATTATTTTATTAAGATAGATTATTTATTTTGCAACAATTAATATAATTATTTTACAGGAATATATATCTTGTATACAGTTATGTACTTATAAAACATGTTTGACATAATAATATTAGCAATATCAACCAAATTATTCAACAGTCTATATATTTTCTATATTTTATATACTTTAATTTTATCTTTGTTTACAAATAAGTAACTATGGTAAAATGCCTGATTTGAAAACAAAATTGAGTATTTTAATATTATGCTCAGTATTTAAAAAAAAGTAAAATTAATAGAGGTTTTTTTCATTTATGAAAATATCTCATCATGGAAATAATACACAATTGAATCTAATGGTTATTCATCAAGTTGTTTTCATGCAGCTCGTGAATGAATTCAAAAGACAGATTATATTGCTATAAGTAATAATTTGTGAACATTAATATAATATAGACCAAGCAACTTTTTCTGCATAGACCAATTTTTATATAGTCACTATGTCAATATCTACTTTATTCAGATTAATAATTTTGGGAAAATATTTTCTATTTTTTAAAAAGAAGTTTTGGAATTATATTGCACTGTTCACTGGTAGTCAGTCTGATAAATAAATATATTAAATTATAAGCTACATATTTCACAATATTATTAATATATAAAATCAGTGATGTCAGTTCTTTGTAGTAATAATGAAATATATTATTAATTTTTGATGCAGTGTGTCAGGCACTGATTATTGCACCAAACTATATTAACCTAAACTTTGTTGATTCATGCCATAAATAATATCCAATCTCTAATCTTTGATGGTCCTATATTAATATATTTACAATACTAATTCACTTAGTTATTTAATGTATATGATAATTTATTTTAAAAAACTAATATATTTATATTACTGCTTGACATATCTAATTAGGATTATTTTACTAATTTATTTGCCTTCTTGAAAAATATTGATTTAAAATAATATTGTTTATTTGTTGTAAAATAATAAAATATATATGTTTTACTTTCAGAGATAATTTTTTTAAAGTTTTACAATATATGGAAATATTTTACAGAAATTGAATAAATATATTTATATACATTAGCAAGTAAATAACTAAATAACATGTATATCTTTCAGTTTCTTACTCTTAGTCTTGGCAAGTATTAAAATTTAAATGATTAATTTTATTTATGACAAATCAAATTCAATGAGTGATTTATATATAAAATAGACTATCTAAAATTTAAAATGTATGCTATACAATCATTCATTTTTCAGCACTATAAACATTTGTAAAAGGCTAATATGAAAGATCATCATATTTTTTGTTCTTTTTGTCTTTTTGTTCTTTTTGTTCAGACTTTGAACAGTATGATCATACTATTCCCACATAAAAACAATAAATATATGTGTATATAATAATGGATTATTTGTTAATTGTAAAATTATATAATATATGGCAAAAAGCAATTAATTGCTATGAATGCATGTAATGCAACATGTAATCAATTGCCTTTACAAAAGTAAACAAAAGATTTACATAAATAAATTTTATTATTTTAAGTAGTTTAATCGTTGCTACAAAATTTTATAGACAATTAAAATGACTATATTGTAAATAAAAACATTTTAAACAGATAATAAAGGTCTATTAAGTTTATAATATTAAGATATTTCATAATATTTACCAAAAATATGAAATAATCAACAAAAATAAACAAATTTCCAAAAATACCGCATAAAATTGATTTGGCGCTATTTAAATATAAACAATTATTACCTCGTAAAAACAACTAAAGTTTGATTGCACCGGTGTTGTACGCTATAAAATGCGTCATAGGGCCAGCAATAGCGTTTTGCAGTGTAGTTTTATTCATTTAATACTAACACCTCTGCTATTAAAGACTTAAATCTGGTTATTCCATAACTAATGAATTATGAATTTAAAATGTAAATTTCGTATTCTTAAAAACTCATCTCTAGGTATAAGGATAAAAACTTAATTTAACTTTATACTGCAGTCGGTTTTAATATTAAATGATTTTGTAACTGATTATTTTCTTTGCCTTTGTATAGCTCTGTAGTGTTCTATAAATTAGTTTAGTAAATACAACATTTATATTGTATAATAGTGTAATATTCGTAATGCACAAAAACTAAATATATCTCATTATTTTATAGAAAGTCGCTTACGTAATAATATCGTTAAAACTGTATCTCATATTCTTACGCTAACACTCCGTGAAGTGTTAAAACCGAATCATGTTCGTGTTATTTTCGAGTTTTAAAACTAACACTAACGCTTATGACTGGTGATAAAACTATTTGTAAAGTCAACTATTGTCCCATAATTATAATTATAGTAATATTAAAATATTGACCCATATATAGGATTGCAGATAAAAATGTTCTGTATGTGGATTATACTAATTTTCAGGCAAGGTTTTAAACCTACCTGTAATAAATTATTTAACAAATTTAACAATTTAAGATATTTTCAGTGCAGGAAAAATATCCGAAAGTTATATTATAAGATCAATATAATTAACTAATATAGGATATGCCTTTATTTTTAAAAGTGCACCATTTTTCATAATAGCATTTTTAGTTTAATATCTAAGGCGGAGTATACATGTATACCCCATGTATCCCCGCTCTGGCTGTTCATCTGTATAATATTCTCTATCATATTTCAGTGTATTCATCATTTTTTTCTTTTCTTTATTATTATTATTTAGGTCATTTTTATTATAAAATAAAACGTGCTTTAATTATACCTAAAACTGTTTTTATGCTTTTTTTGAGATAAACAAAATGTATTTATACATTTACATTGTCAAGTATAGACAAACAAAAAGAAGAAAGAGAAAAAGAAATTTGGATAACTCGAACAGGCTAACTCGAACTTTAGAACTTTCGAACTCGAATTTGACTCGAACTAACAAATACTCGAACTTGACTCGAACTAACAAATACTCGAACTTTATCTAATATTTTCTAATATTTAACTGATATTTACTAATATTTAACTAATATTTAACTAATATTTACTAATATTTAACTAATATTTACTAATATTTAACTAATATTTACTAATATTTAACTAATATTTACTAATATTTACCAAATATTTACTAATATTTAACTAATATTTATGTATTAATTACTAATATTTATTTATTAATTACTAATATTTAACTTATATGAACTACTACTTTACTAATATTTTCTAAAATTTAACTAATGTTTACTAATATTTAGTAATATTTATCTAACATGTTTAATAATATTTAACTATTATTTACTAGTATAATATTAATTACTAATATTTATGTATTAATTACAAATATTTATGTATTAATTACTAATATTTATGTATTAATTACTAATATTTATGTATATTAATTACTAATATTTATGTATATTAATTACTAATATTTATGTATATTAATTACTAATATTTATGTATATTAATT